>LWCB01000247.1:0-18969 GCA_001630525.1 Coelastrella sp. M60 | reverse complement strand
ACGCGAATCTGGCTCAACTGTGACCGTATACTAGGTGCTACCACGCCCTGCCTGCCACAGAAAGCTTACAACGTTCAGCTGCCAGACTTAGCGGATGTCCGGATGTCCATTTTGCAAGTGTGCAGGTGTGTGTGCACGGCCTTTGTGTGAGGAGGTTCAATTGTACACGCTTCCAGCTTTCTGTATATATTCAGACTTGCTACTAATGCGCAATCTGTGAATTCCAGTGTGATGACATGAGTCTGCAAGTAGAGGTTGACAAGGGTACTCCACCGTTACATGTGTGCAAGAGGTTGGACATGAGTGGTATCTTTCACTGCTCTATGTGTCGGGTGCCTCTAAGTCAGTTCCTTTATGTAGTCTTTGCATTGTCTGGCTGCTGCTGTGTGGTACATCGTTTCAGCAAGGAATCGCACTTGTCAGGGCCCTGTTATGTACTTGAGCAACCTAGTCATATTGTAGCAGCAGCTCTTCAGCTGAATGTGAGCAGCTGTTTCTGGCGCTACACTTGCAAAAGGTTGATATGATGCAGGTGTTTGCAGCACCATGAGTTCGGTGCATAACACGAACGACGTCATAATTGCATATCATGCAAATCATACTCTTTCTGTATCATGCACATGACAACGTTTTGTGCTGAAGCTCTTTGATACTTCCTGTGCTTTATATGTACTCATGTGCCCTATCGTAGCCCTGTGGAGGGTTTATTGCCTATCAGCACTATACCGTATCATGGGTTAGGCAGCTGCAGATGGAGCAGGCCTCCATGTCACACTGCATGTGTAGTTTGTACGCTGTAGATGGTGTATGCATTGCCGGTAGTATGTGTCACAGCAGTAGCCAACTGCTGCAAATGACCAGCTGCGTTTGCATGGAGCAGATACATATGCATGCATGCATGTGATGAGCAGGTTGATGACCAGCTGACCCGGCAGATTTACGAATGACCCGTTGTTTCCATCGGCGTACCCAGCCATAGATGATTTGGGTACTGCTGCCTGGTACTGTTGTGCAGTGGTCTTAACGATTGTGTTCTGATTCAGTTGCTGCATGTATGTTATTGCACAGCATGCATCGCAACAAGGTACTGCAGATGACCAAAAGAAAAAGCAAAGGGATATCATGCGTATTGCATGTGTGTTGTCAGTATGTGCGCATGCATGCGCTGGTTGTTACATTGTGTGTGTTGTTGATATACAGTGTGTTTGGCATAAATGCATGGCTGCAAAAGTGTTAGTAGCAAGCTGTCTACGTGCTGGACTCAATACTGGGAAGGTTTCTGCACATATGACTGGCTGTGTCGATGAGTTGCCCTGTATGTATGTGAGCGAGCGAGACCGCAGGCCTCTGGCTGGTGTGTTGCCAGACCCTTCTCTCTCCCTCGAACAGCTGATGACTTTGGTGCCAGGTACTTCCAGATGTATTTCACAGGGTTATATCATGTAGGAAGAGAAACATACCATCTCACATGCATGGCAGATCAAACTCACAGACATCTGCAGAATCAAGAAGTCCCTAGGGACTTGTGGCTGATATGCGTTCTTCTCTGTTGTGTGGTTGGTCTGCTGTGAGATTGCAGTATGTCTGTTCGATGCCTGACAGCTGCCAACCAGCTTTGTCCAGTGCAGATATGGCACTATATGACGAGTCTGGACAGTAGAGCTTCTCTTGCTCAGGATAGCTCCATGACTGTAAAACGGGGTGTATGTATGTGTACAGGCATATAGGGATATGTGATGCAATCAGCAGTTCACTAGTGCATGATCCAACTGTAGTGCAAGATGCCTATGAGGTGTGTGTGGCATCTGCAGTCGGTATCGGTCCTAGAGTGTCTCTACTGTATTGCCACTGGTTCACAGCAGGGTGTTCCTAGTATTCATTTATGTCATGACATTGAGGAGTTACTCTACGTACACTACGCAATCTAACAAGCATCTGTAGTGGTTATCTGCATCTATGTCTTCAGTGGTGATATCCCAGTATATATCTGCTATCATGCTGCTAATGTATACAGCTTACCAGCCTCAGCAACAGTAGTGGTGCAGGGTAGTACAGTAGCTGCTTACTGTCAGCTGGCAGCTGCAGCATATTCCCGAAGACATCTATACAGATATATATATACATCTATAGATACAAATATATTGTTCATCAGTGGCACCTTCATTGTTACTTCAGTAGTCAGCAGGAGGGATATTGTGTTACCATGCGGCAAGAGGTTGAGCGTCAAGCTGTTGACAGCATGCATGAGTAGTTGGATACTTTATAGATCTGGCTCATGTTGAGTACTATGCATATTCTTTAGTGCTTCTAGCCAGTGTGGGTCATGTATCAGCACCATGATGGGTGCCACTTGTTGTGACAACCACCACATCTGCGCTAGGGTGTATGGTGCTGTCGGAAAATGGAGCTCTAAGCAACATTGTTTGTATTTGATGCAACACTTGTTGGGTCCTCGTACCCGTTTGCAGATATCTTCCAGTACACATACTTCCTTCTGGTGCATATCATTACATTTGTCATCCTATTTGTGTTATTAAGATGACTGTATATGTATCATACATGTTTGTGCTGGTGTGGGTCTTGCTGGCGATATGCATCCGGGGGCTTCTGGCATATGACGGCAAGTTTATGCAGCAACGTGGTGCAGAAGTATCCTTTGTATCTTCTCATATTCTTCAGGTACTACCTTCTATAGTATATCTGGACTTGCATTATCATACATGCGTCTAAGTATTCAAGTTGCAGGGTTCATACCATACCCCCTGCGGTCAACAACAACCAGTGGCCCAGTGTATAATTGATGAAGCTACCTGGCCATGCAGTTTCATGCTACAGTATAAAGTCTGTCTGCAGTTCCCCCTCAGCAGGCTGTTAAGCTCAGCGTGCGGCGCCAGCTGATTTGTGTCAATTGTTTCAGTTATATTTTGCATGGTAGACTGTAAGGCATGTTATGCATATTCAGGACGGAAGTTGCAGCATGAGCTGTCTAGACGAGCTCTGCTGTGGATAAGTTATGCTAGTCAGCTTGCAGGTGGCTCTTGTGGTGGCAGAACGAGAGTCAGTATCAGCTGTGGTGCAGCCATGCTAGTTGTTTGAAATGTTGCAGGTTGTTGCTTGTATCTTTGGAAGTTGTTGTGCCATAAGCAACCTGTGTGGCTCAAGAGGCTGAAGGTCCTACATTTTTGTAGCATGGCTATTGCCCCATGTGTTTTCATGCACAAGGGTGCTATATTAGTTCAGAAAGCACTGTTTCTTGCATCCGCGAATTGTCCATAAGGTGGCCTGTTTGAATTTGCACAGTACTGTCTCTTTCAGGCCACGGTGCAAGTTCCTGCTTGCTTGATGATATCAATCTGTTACAGTGAGTATCGTGTCTCAAGTGTGTTGCAGGTTCCCGGCAGAGATGTTGCATAGGCTATATGCTCAACTTGATGGAGCTATATGGGTCGTGGTGTTTGAAATGTGCTGAAGGAGTACTGCCTGCTGGTGATGAGCAGGATGAATGAGTCACCAGATGACACATCGATCACAGATGTCCTGTAAGTTAGAACATGTTGGCATGTGCCTCATGTGATATCTGCATTGTAAAAGCCTCATTGCCTTTACAATGGGTCACAACGCAGAATGTGGGCTTGTTTGCTGCTCAAGCTTTGACAGGCAGTACTGCTATTGGCACTTTGCACCAGGTTGGAAAGTGTGTTGCCAGCTTTGCAGCAACTCGATCTCCACGTGCCGGCAGGTACATATGTATGGTTATTGTCAGCAGGTGCCGACAGCAAGTTCAACAATGGCCAAAGAGGCTATGGCTATGAAAGCAATGAGTGTTGACAACGTCTCAGGATCTTTGATGTCATTTGCACGGTCCAGACTAACCTGATCAGCCAGGCGTTTAGTAGTACTGCAATAGGTCTATACTATCAGGCTGTCTTGAATTTTCTTCTTGTTGCTGTATTGCTGTAATGCATGTGCTTTACAGATACCCAGAACTGTTCTGTTACACCGAGGGTTTGTTGTTGTAGGGAGGGATGCACACAGCCATCCAGGTGTGCCAGACTTGGCGTGTTGCCTGTACTACTGGGGCTGCAGATAGAAGCCAGTCTTTGGCAATCCATAGGGCATGCTGTCACAGATCTTTGCCAAGCAGTCATTGTGCTCTTGCTGCGGGTTGTGTCAGTGGTTTTGGTGGTGGTGGTCTCGCCGAGCAGTGTTGGCAGGCTTGAGCAATTGTGTGGATATCTGGGATATGTTGTACACTGTAAACATATGTCAGCTTGTTTGAATCGGGTCGCATTAAGAGGGGTGGAAATTTCACTTTGGACTTGTAAGTAATTACTGTACATAGTAGCACTTCTCCTCGCTGCAGCCTCCAGGTAATGTGGGTGAGTAGGTCGAGATGGTCACACCTGACGTTGGCACTGGCGGTCCGTTCCGTTGTTCCTTTGACAAAAGGTTTGGGGCCTCTCCTCTACGTCCACACCATGTCCCATCCGAGGGCTTTGGGTTTTGAAGATGGGTCTTGTCGCTGTTCAGGCTGTCCACTACATTTGCCTGCAATTGACAGCGGCCCGCGCCGATTCCATGTCATGCACTCGTGTGACGCGAGTTCTGCGCAATCAATTGAACCTTATTGGTCCAACCGTTCGAAATTCTGCTGATCGTCATAGCTGAAGCGCGCAGATATACCAGGCAGGCTTTCGCTTGCCGTTTGTACAGCGCTCCGATGGCATCTGGTATACAGCCTGGCTGTCAGGTCCCGAGTCACCCGCTGCGATGCCAGCGTCTACCAAGCCGCAACTTGAGCAATAAAGGAGTCTTGTAGCATTCAACCGCAGACACATGGGAGTCAGCGCCAGCAGTAATCCCAAGGTATCAGGACTGGTAAGCGTGAGGTTGGTCAAGGGCCCTGAAGCGTTGCTTTCAAGCCAAACAGTGTCATTACAGTACTAAGGGCGTACAGATAACGTACATCATATCCGTATGCCAAACTGCTGTGCTTGCTACAGGGCGTCGCCCCAAAGTGACACCTTCGCCTTATACGCAGGTCTGCTTGCATCCCTTGGTACGTGGCTTTCCACGACATACTTCCTGAACGTAACATTGATCAAGTCCATCAACATGGTGCTGTTTCGCCCATGCGACCGTTCTCCCCCTGCAACCTTACCCAGGACACTGCATAAAGATAGCTACTAATTTGATCAAAGTACGGTTAATGAGTGTGATCATGGGCACGGGCACCTGAACCCCTGCCTATTGCACGGCACGGCCATCGGTAGGCAAGAATGCCCAGTACACCGTTACAAGTGCCACCAGAACTAGCTGGAGTGCCTTTTAGTGTTTTAAAGGTAACATTCGCGATGAGGCCCGACGTTCCGTGTCCTGGTCTTCGACCCTGAGCAGGGTTACTGCATCAGTGCGCAACACCCCTTCCCTGTTTTCTGCAGGACTTCTTGTCTTATTATTCTCGACTTCTGGTCGGTCAGGTTGCTCCCAATGTTCCGGATCAGTGCGTTCTGGTCGCAGTTGATCAGTTGCTCAGCTCTGCTGGTGCAGCCCCTGCACCTGTAGATGTGCGTCTGGAGTTTAGGCACATTTGCAAGTACGTATCCCCACCATGCACCTGCGTCGTAGCAGTGTTGTATGCAGCAATAGCTCTCAGGCTGTGCAACATGGGAAATCAGCAGACTGTATGAGGCCAAGGTTTGCAGGAGCAGCAGCAGCGGATAATGCAGGCATCAATCACTGAATCCCCACAACCCAACCAGCTCCGCCACGCTATCAAATAACTCTGTCGTCATGCATTGCGTTCCGACGGTCATGATCGCAACCAATCCAGCAGCACGTACCTCAACAGATCCGGCACCTACCTGTTCATAGTTTGGACAAGCCTGTCAGCCACCATACAACAATGCAGCAAGGAAAAGGACCATATCCAGATAGTCACATACCACAAGAGTGTCTGCTGCCTTGTATATCACCTGGCCTGACGCCTTATTCTTGGCGACATGTCCCTGTGACTCTTGCATTTGTAGGAACACTGGTTGCTCCCTTGATGACTGTGAGCTGTGTCGCAACAACCCCAACAAGGTGTGTGACGACAGCGATTGCTTTGACCAGCAATACTGGGTGAGAGATGACGGAAAAGGAGGCCAGCTCATCAAGGCAAAGTGTGGGGCTGATGTAGCTTTACAGGTGCGTGCAGTGAAGAAAATCTTGACCTTACTCTGTGCAGGAAGCTGTCCTGCAGCAACAGCACGGAATGCCAACAGCTGTTTACAACCCACAGCACACCATGCAGCATAAGCAGTTGATGGTGCTTGATGGCGCAAGGCATATAATTACGGAGTAGTACAAGCATGCGCTGTCAGCGGCACTGCCGAGCATGTGCAATTGCTTCCTGCAAGGGGGTACAGTACTGCTTACTGCGATTGCGGCAACTAGCATTTCATCGTCACAGCAGGTGTTGATGTTGAAAGAGTGCGGCACTTTATAGTGGTGTACTGTCGATCCTGTGCTGTTGTCTTACCAGCAGTCGTGCAACATGCATGTCTGCTGCTGTGTCTTCATGGTTCCTGCAGATCATTGACAAAGCTACAAACGCTCCTCTGTATATGCCAGAAGCAAAGGTGAAGCTATATGTAGCAAATGGCCAGCAGTTAGTGAGCAACAGCCCAACAGATGCAGCTCCCGGCTTGTACCTGTCAGATGATGGCCACCCGCTGTTCACTGCAGCTGGAACAGTTCCTGAGGATGACGGAGGGATCGTTTTAGAAGTCACACAGGTAGGAAGGCTTGAGCGACACATCTGATGGACATTTGTGGCCCTGATCTACACATGTAGACCTCTTTGCAGTGCATGGAAGCAAATGAGTGATGGCAGTTGATGGAAATTGTCATTATGCAGAAACATCATGCAGAATCATTATCATGCCCTAGCAACTGCAGGATTGTGCATGCTAGTCCTAGCTTGACATGCTGCACTCAATTTGTAGTTGTTGCGCTTCTTGCAATAGGAGTATGGTGTTCAGCATGACTCTTTGGCTTACTGTGCATCGTTCACTTCATATGTTGTTGATCAGCTCTATGTTGTTGGTTGCAGGATGATCGCCTTGGACCTGTTGCACACATCCACGAGTTTCAGTTCTTGAATAAAAACAGCAAATTCAAGGTATCCCCGTGCAAAGTGGACCTCAGCCCCTGCAGTGCCTCTCTGCTTCATGTAGCTGTCGGCAGTGACCTATCCAACCTAGCCAACCCAGCTACTAACAAATAAGTCACATCAATGCAGTAGATAGCCTGTCATCACGAGAGGCCCTTCCTTTCTACAGCTGTGTGCAAGCCGTAGGATGTGCTGTTTGCATGCAAAGGCACTGTACCTCCTCAACTGGCACAGTTGCAGGGTAAATGTTGGCAGGCTGATCAAGTTCGCCCCCTGCATGCTGAACAGACGGGACCCTGGAGTATTCTGCAAACTGCTTGCATTGCTGAAGTCTGTTTCTGCTGAAGCAACTTCTTGCTGATGTCATGGATGTCCTGCAGTTTGGAGGTCGCACATACAAGTGCTTCAAGCTGCTAGCTCGTGCCACAAGAATCAACCCAGCGACAGGTCGCGAAGTGATACTTGCACAAGTTGAAAGTGAAAGCTTCAAGGTGCGCCTGGGCTTCCTGTTTGCTGTTACAACCTCAGCGACAGCTTCACATGCGTGCCTAGCTTGCAGCAGCTTATCTACTGTAGTGGGACTACAAGCACTGAGCAGTACTTCGCATGCAGGACATCTCATGTGTTTACAAGGGCAAGCCTGTACATCTCATAGAGTGTTGGTTGCCTTTGTTCGCATTTGGAGGGCGCATTCAGACAGGTGGCAACTTCTGAATGTATTGAGCATGCTGTTTGCCTGTGGTGCACACGCCGAGCATGCATATCTGTTTCAGCTACTTGAGCAGCTATCAAATCAAGTAGGGTGCTGTTGTCCTGTTGAATTGGCAGCTATGACATTTAGTGTGGTGCTGTTGCCGTGCTCAACTTTACAGGTGACAACCAAGAAAGGATATGATGGTTGTCGCAAGGCTGAGTACCTGTATGCCCATGACCCCATCACCGACAAGACATTTGCTAATCTGGGCGAAACAACTATCAGCAATCTCAAAGCAAAGTTTGACGGAGTCGAAACAGGTTGGTTGGCCAAAGCATATTGGTTGACCTCAACTTGTTGAGGGCAAGTCTACACTCCCTTTCTCCTGCCTCGTGCACTGCTTGGATATGTTTCTGCTGAAAAAGAAGCGTGTATTTGTGCAATATGTAGTTCATAAGAGGGCTACTGTCTTGAGAGGGCTCTGCATGTGGCGTTCATCGTCTGGAGGCCACTCAGCAGCTCAGCTGTCACTTGACAACTTGAATCTTCACCCCAGCTGTCAGTGGTGACAGACTGTTGTGCCTCACAGCCTATCAACATGGAGCTTGGTGACAGCTACATACACGTTTGTAATCCAAGACCAAGATCTCAACCTTGTGATGGCATATGCCATATGGCTTTCAATTACCAAGCAAGGTGCTTGCTACTGCTGTCATTGTGTTGTGATCTGTAGTGGCTGACCTCATGTACCTGGTGCAAGCTTGTACTAGCCAGCCGGACATGGAGCAGCAGCTGCGTGAGACCCTCAACATGGCAAGAGATGTCGATAAGTGGAGAAACCTCACACGCATGCTGTCAAAGAAGGTAAGATATGGGCTCACTAGACTAGACTTCTCATGTTAGACTGTTATCTTTGTGACAGCAATAGTGTGGTTACCATGATGAGCGGTGAGTGCAATTGTGGAGCTTGTTTTCTGTATCTCTGTTTTCTCAAGCAAACTATTGCTGTCAAGAAACAATCAGCATACTCAGGCCACAGGAAATGATTTTTGTCACCTATGTGGTCTGCTTGCTACTTAGGGTGTCTCTAGCTCATCTGATAGTGCATGTCCATGTCTTATCATAAGTTGCAACTTGTACAGCTGTGCGTCCTCATAACATGCCTGGTTGTAACATAAGTCTAACATCAAGAAGAGGAGTCTATTCCATAGCTGTGTTGTGGAGTGCATTGCCTGAGTTGTGTTTGTGTTTCCTGTGTTGCAGGTCGTGTGGGACGACAACATCCCGCGCATCTTTGCTGTGCCTAACACAGCACGTCCTCTGGGGTTGTTATACAGGACAAGCAAGGGCCAAATAGACTTCAACAACCCAATTGGTGAGGCGCTGTTTCCAACACAGTCGCTGTCAACTGTCGCAGTATATCAGCATCACAAGATACGCAAATGCCATCTATCTGATTGATTCGAACTCAAGGACAAAGCTCAATCATGATGACCATTCTACATCCACACAACATATCCATCCACAATCTGCTGCTGGTTTGGCATTCGTGTCGCAAAACGACGCTTAATAATGTATATGTTACTGTCTATACGCTGCTGCTGTTGCTGTAGGTGTCTTATTGCGTCCGCCTGCAGCTTCTGGCCAGCTTCACATCAGCCGCCTCTCTGAGAAGCTGCTGGTGACTGCAGGACGACAGCTTGAAGCCATCAGAAGCCTGGCACTAGGATTTTGGAGAGTTCCAAGGCACCAGGGTTGGGCCCCGGCCCCAGAAACCCTTCTCTGGGACGAAGCAGCAGCAGCAGCAGATGTTATTGAGGCTTTCACTGAAAACTTTGGACCTGGCGATCCCATGATGCTCGCTGATATGCATCTTGCAGCGTACGGGCAGCTGGCAGCAGCAGTGGCAGCAGCAGCAGCGACGCCGTTCACGCAGCATTCACCTGGGCATCAGGGAGTAGATGGCGTTTGGGAGTCTGGGTTTGCTGCTGCTGCTGTAAAGCCTGAGTATGGAGCAGCAGCAGCAGCAGCAGTAGCAGCAGCAGGGAGTGGCACTACAGGTCCTGGTGGTATGGCTATTTCTGGGGCTACAGTCCCATCACCTGGTCCAGGATCAGGAGTGGGTGGTGGCTATGATTTGGCAGCAGTAGACAGCAGGGACTTGACTGCTGCTGCTGCTGCTGCTGGCTATGGGCAGCAGCATCAAACCCTTAGCACGGTTCCACAGCGACACTCGCTGCCTGCAGAGATGACACATCGTGGCAGCGGTGCATTTGGTGGCAAGCAGCTAGGTAATCTGCCATCGTCTTTGTCGGCACCTGCTGCTGCTGCTGCTGCTGGAGGTTTAGCGTTGCCCAGGTTGCTAAACCCTGATCAAGTTGGCATTAGGGCTCAGCGTTTGTTAAGTCAGCAGCAGCAATGGCAGCAGCAGCAGCAGGGGGGTGTGTTGCCAAGCCGCAGCAGTGGCCCCGGATCAAGAGACGCTGCTGCTGCTGCTGCTGCTGCTGCTGCTGCTGGGCTATCAACTGGTCTTGCTACTGGGCTGGTTATGGGGCCTGAGCAAGCGCAGTTGTTCAGTAGTGCACCTTACAGCAGTGCCTTAGGGTCGGGCAATCTGTCAGATTCAAGTTATGCTGCTGCTGCTGCTGCTGCAAGTGTTCAAGGTATTGGAAGCTATCAGGGGCCGGTACCGCTGCCAGCAAATTACAATCAGCAGCAGCAGCAGCAGCTTGGTGGTGCTCAGCGTGGGCTACCTGACTTTGGCAGTCCTTTGATGGGAATGTCACTCGGTAAGTGGTTGTTATAACAAGATGTCAGTAACACCTTTCTGGCGATTTGTGTCTGTATCAGCTGCTGTACCGCATGTCTAAGAAATGCATCTGAATCTCCCATGAACCTCCAATCCCTCCACCAAGGGAAGATGATGATCTTGTGCGCATTTTGAGGTTGTCTGCAGCCATGAAAGATCTTGCAGCGTTGCACTGATACCTAACCCCATCTTTAACAGAATACTTTGCGCACTTTGCGAATGTTATTGTGTGTATAGGTGGTGATGCTCGCACTGGCAGTGGGACACCATCAGCCATGTCAGTAGGGCTAGATGCCACTCACCAACAGCAGCAGCAGCAGCAGCAGTACCAACCCCAGCCCCAGAATCTGAACACGCTACTGCTGCAGCGAGCTATAGTAGAGAATTGGCCTGCAGCACAAGTCAAAGCTGTGTTAGAGGGTATGTCAGATGAAGAGCTTAGGGTTTTAGTAGCACAGCAACCAGATACTGCTGCTGGGGTTTTGGCACAAGCCAAGGGAGTGCCCAGCCAGGGTTTAGCAGCTCCTAATGGGTTGATACCCATAACCCAGCAGCAGCAGCAACAGGTGCAAGCACAGGTTGTACGGCAGGTCACTACTCCTGCTGCTGGAGCTGCTGCTGCTGCTGCTGCTGAGCAGCAACGTGCTGTGGGTCTAAGCAGGGAAACGGCATCACAAAACCCTGATGGGTTTGGGGTGACAGAGATTACTCACAATGTGGTGGTTAGTTCAGCAGCAAACGCTGAAACGACCCAGCAGCAGCAGCAGAGTGAGCCTGGTAGTTCCGCTGCTGCCGCTGCTGCTCTGGCAGCACTGTTTGCGGATGCCGGCGACGGCACCGCTGCTGCTGCCGCTGCTGCTGGCGAACGAATCGGCTCATTTGACGTCCAACTGACAGCAGATCAGCAGAATCCTCTGAATCTGAGCTTCGATTCGTTTGGAGATCCAAATCAGTGGGGAGATCTGTTAGAGAATCTGAGGACTCTTAGCAGCAGCAGCGGTCCTCGAGGCGATGCTGCTGCTGGCAACAGTATCATGTCTACTGATTGGATACCTGAGTTTCTGTTTAGACTTGAGTCCGAATCTGCTAAGAGCAAAGATGCTGGGTCTGCAGCAGCAGCAGCGGAAGCAGCAGCTGCTGCTGCTGCTGGAGATCCAAGTGAGGGTCCTGGTAGGAAGGCCAAGAGGGAAAGGAGCGTTACTGGGCAGGCACCTACTGCTGAGCAATTGGCACAGCTACAGGTGAGACATTTGCATGCAACAGAAACGCCATGAGTGCTGTTGCTGTTGCATAGGTGTTTCGTTGAGTTCCGGGGCCTCGTTGTTTGACTCCGTGATGTAAGCTGCAGATAGCGGAGATGGTGTGGCTTGATGAGTTGCAATGGTGATTCTGTGCATGTGATCGGTGTCCTATTGCCCGTACCGTGCTGCTGCTAACCAGCATCTTCATCCAACTTGCATGCTACATGGAGAGTAAGCAACCTTCACAAAAGATGCTTATTGGTGCACCGGTGTCTTTCCTGAGAATATGTTTACGCTATTTGTTTGCTCGCCCTTTCTTTGCACAGGCTTTGATGGCTCAAGATCCTGATAAGTTGCGCAGCTTGAGCAAGGGCCAGATGCACTTTGGCAGCTTCAACAGACACTTCCCAACAGCAAGGATATCCAGTCAGCTGCCAAGTGTGGCAGAGGTGAGGAGTATGGCCACTGCTGCTGCTGCTGCTACTGCCGCTGCTGCGATTGGCCAGCTGACCTTATTTCTTGACACCTGCTTGCTATGTGTGTCTTTTGCGTTGATTGTTTGTTGTGTAGATTTTGTCATCTTGTTATTACCACCTTGTGATTGCATCATGTGTGGCAGGGAATCATGTTTCGCTGCTGCTGCTGCTACAGGGGAGTCAAGTTGCCAACCCCTGGCAGCCAGGAATGCTCATGGCAGCAGCAGGTGTGCCAGCAGATGTGCAGCAGCAGCAGCAATCAACACCAACAGCAGCAGCAGCACCTATTGGTCGACCAGCCATCACAACATCAGCACCTCCTGAAGCAAACGCAAATTTGCGTGCTGTTATCACCGGTGCATCTACCACTGCTGCTGCTGCTGCTGCTGCTCCATATACTTGCTTGACCAAGGCAGGAGCAGCAGCAGTAGCAACAGTAACAGGTCTTGATCAACCGCTGCCGTCGGTCGATGATGTCGGTGCTCCTTTGTCACTTGACACGCCAAGCACTGATCTATTACACGTGTTGGGACTACTCAACGATGAACCAGCAGCAGCAGCAGGTGTTGATAACACAGTCGCCGGCTTTGATGTCGGAGCAGCGGCAGCAGCAGCAGCAGGTGGCAGTAGCGGCAACTCTGGTGGTGCTGATATGTTGGGAAACCGCAATACAGGGTTAGCTACTCCCTTTCAAGGTGAGGAACAGCATCAAGATGCTGCTGCTGCTGCTCTTGTATATGTACCAGCGATGCAGCGTGACACGTCTGGTAAAGCTGGGTGGATAAGTGGGTTGTTGAGGAGTGGCAGCAGCAGGAGCAGCAAGGGCAGCGGCAGCGGTCAGTTGGTGTCTGTTGGTAGCGGACAAGATGGCAGGGAGATCTCAGTGAGTGCTGCTGCTGCTGCTGCTGTTATGGGTGGTAAGAATGGTGTCTCACGAGGCTGACAGATAATGTTATCTGCGTCTCTGTATGAATGACGAATCAGTTATTTTGTGTTATTGACAGAGCTTGCTGCAGTGCACTTAAATGCGGCTACACATCTTATTTAGAGGTTGCACAGTTTAGAGTCGTGTCCAAAGACTACATGTATTACAAATGACATAACATTGTGTTAAGCAAGAGGTTCAGAATGGCATATTCTTCAAGGGATGTGTTGTATCTGGGCTACAGTATGAAGGTCATGTACTCTAGCATTGTCTGCATTCGGCCAAGGGTGGCTATGAAGGGATACGTATCGCTGCTGCGTCATGATGATTATGTATCAGCAGTTTTACTGGGCAAGGTTCTATGGTTGTGCTGAGTGTTGCTGTGCAACAGCAGATATCGATGTAGTACGGTATGCTGAACTGCACGCACCATGTTTACAGCACACCTTCAGCAGGTGAGGTGTATATATCATCATCGCGTACTACTTGGGATTGTATGCAGCTGAATAGAACAGCCACTAACACCCGGACTGTATAGTTTGTACACGTACGTGTGCATGATTTTGACAACTGCAATACGCACCTCGTCTGCTGTCTGGCTGACTGTTTGTCTGTTTGACTATATGTCTTGTTGAGTGTTGAAAGTGTTAAAGCATATCTGGCCCTGCAACATGTAAGTATCCCAACACAGCTTGAAAGTGTTGGGAGGCCATTGTTTTATTGGGAGGCCAGCTAGCTGAAAGCTTGTGGTTGGCATGGATCACAATTACTGCAGGCTGTACACAAGGCAGAGCTGCTGCTTTGGTTGCCTGTGGTTTCGTTCCAGTAAGTTGCAGTACTGTGTCGCAGGAGTTGTTATCATTGCAACAGGACGGCAAAAGAGGGTTGTGGCTTGTGGTCTGTGCAGGGAAGCCTTGCGGGATTGCTATCTGTGCTGCTTCTGAAACATACGTAGTTGCTGTTGATGCAAAAATGAACAAGCATGCAGTTGCACTGTGTCATTGCTTTGATTTTTCAGGTTTACTGGATGTGAACGTGTTGTATATGCCTTGTACTCTCCTTGGAGATGGTTCTGGGTGTGAACTGCAAGTGCACATGTCACTGCTGCTCCCGCTTTACTAGAATCAGTAGAAGTAAAAAGGGGCTCTGCATACTTTCAGGCAAGCTGTATGTTGCTGTTAATGCTTTCACCATGCCTAGCAACGAGTGTAATGACTCTGAATATAAAGTATGTAATGCTTGCGTTGTTGGGTTCATCATGTTGCCAAGCAACTCCTGCTACTGCATCAGTACTGGTTCTTGTTACTGGGCAATGGTTTGATCTCAGGCAGCACCTCTGTGTGTGTGTGTGTTGTCAGAGATGAGTTCCATGTGTGCATAGCTGTTTGCATCAGTGACGTCATCAGCGTTGCATGCTCAGATGGCTCGGACAATCAATTTGCTATGCTCAGGCTGGACTAGCCCTTGATGCACATGATGTAAAAGAGTGAGCCATGCAACAAGTAAGATGCCTAGTACAGCTGAAACAATATGCACTGGGGCTGCCACCCAGGGCCATGATGTGGACACGTTTTTATGACTCATTGATCAGGGTCTCATTCGTGTCGATGCAAGTTCATGGCACATTCTGCATTTTGCTATGTTGATGCTTCTACCATGCCCAGCAACGCGTTTATGACTTGTAGAGGGTTTTATGTACTTTGCTTTTGTGCTTTTTGAAGATGTACGGTGTGTGCATTTGCTCCACTGAGCATTCAATGACCCCTTTGCGCCCCACTGAGCCTTCATATCAAGGTTTGTCAAGTTGGTAACTGACAATGTTTCTGGGCGATGATCGTGCACCTGGTAGTACTGAGCCACAGCGCGATGGCAGTATTCGCTATGGCTGATCAGCCAATATGATGGCGACAGTAGTTCAGTGTCTACATACGTATGCAGCGGTCCCAGTGCATGGTGTCCACCTATACTAGGTATCTTACTTCTAGTTGCATTGGCCAATGACACCAACTCTTTCGTATGCATAAGTCTGCATGGGCCAGTAGTAGTAGTAGAGACACCCACTCCGGCCACGAGGCCCTTGGGAATCATACAATCAGCTGGCTGAGCCAGCCATACCACAAGTTGCATAATGCATCAACCTGCTGTGCATGTTTCATGTTATGCTTTCTTCGCGTTTGCTATGTTTCTTATATACCACAAGACACTGCAACCCCTCTGGGGTAGCCTTCTAGGCAAAGGCTACTGGAAAAGGGTATGCGGGTGAAAACAGGACCACATTGTGGTGCTGGACTTTGTGCAGTCACTACAGCAACGGCATACCTGACTTCTGACAGACTGTCAATTGAGTGCAGGATAACGACCCGGGTGCAAAGTTCGCAAGCAAAGCATCTGGTGTCTTGAAAATATCGCAGCAGCGTCGATAGCACCTACAGGTATGGTTACAACACCTCAACGATGCAAAAACAACATTTGACTAAACTCTTTTCCACCCAGGCTACTATCCTGGTCACTAGCAAGTAGCTATCACACGTTGCAACCAACAAAAAAATGCATAGCAGCCTGCCTAGTTGTACCTCCAATTGCCTGCTGCCATCCCAACAATCAACATCTGCCAACATGGCTATCGAGCAGCAGAACTAGATGGTCTGGTAAACGACAACTGCAATAGTTGCATCCTGAACCAGATGATCCTGATGTGTGATTCAAACCAGCGCTGCGAGCCCTTAGCTGCTATCCCAGCGCTGCATGCACCATATGCTGCTCTGACTGCAGCAGCTGATAAGATGATGCATGCTATGACTGACAGTAGCCACAAGTGGAAGCCAACGCAACGAGTGGTAAAGGTTGCTGGCCTGGTCATGGACACCACTTCCTTGTAACTCGAGCCTCGAAGGCACAATGCAGTCAGGGCCATAAGATAATGCAGAGCCAAGCGACAAAAACGTAATATACAAGCACCTGCTCTATGGAATATGCACCGGGGCAAATACAGCTAGTGGCTACTTGCAGCCTGCAGAGCCTTGCAGTTTCAGGGTTGTGGTGACACGCCCTTAAAACAAGGGACCTATGAGGCAAACATTCAAGAGCACAATGCTCAACATGTGCTGTCAGCTGTCCAGCAAGCCGAGCAGCCGCGCAAAGGCCACACAACCCATGCAAGTCTTAGGTCAACAGCCAGGGCCAAGTGACCAAGATACAAAGGGGCATATGATACATCAACGCTGTAAACAAAATTGAGTCTGCATTATGGCCAGCAGGACATGCACGCCCGATGTGCTGACGCGTCAACTGCATCAACATACTATCAAGTATACATAAAAGCTGGATCCTAGTGTAGGTGGGTGCCTTTGCACTGTACGTCAGATGTGAGCACACACACCATCACAGAGCAGCGATTGCTTGTTTTAATCGGCCAGCATAGCATTCATTTTGCTGCACGGGCCAACTCTTTGTCACAGCATCACTGCGATCACACACAAACGATCACACACAAACTATCTGCACAATATGCACACAATCAAACCTGCTGTTTTGAGAGATAATGTCAAGCTATTATTCACTATGCTTACTTATGCCAAGTCAGGGGGTCTCAAGTCACAGGCCAATCCAGAGCCTAAACACCGCACATCCCAGAACATGACACACATGCACACTCACACACCACCCTGCAATTGATTTTTGGTCCACATGCACACTTTCCTGTCAACCCTTTCTTCAAGTGAGGCTGTATAAACAAGTCACATTCATGCAGTCGAGCAGTGCTGTGCAGAGGCACCCCCTCCTGCAGAGGCTGCAGTTTTCCACACTAGGCCTGGCTTGAACTTGGTCCTGTCATACTGATGTCTGAGCTTCTGTACTACTTGTTTGAGAAAGAAGTTGCAACCGGCCCATGTCACAGCATGCTGCTTTGCAATGCCAAGTTGAACTGCCAGCAGCTGTTCTCTGGTACGGGGATAACCTGCGAGGACGACAACAGCCACAGCTGGTGTGGTCAACGGTACGACAGCCAGGAACAAGTTCCTCGTAGCTCCCAAGCAGAAGTTATGGAGTACAAGACATAACAGTAGTTACCGGCGTGAGTTCGTCGCGTAAGTTAGTGGCTGTATCATAAGCACGCAGCAGCAACGTGAGGAGTAGTGCGGAAGCTTTGTCAACGCACCTGCTGTGGTATCTTGCATCTAGATTGCTGCAAATTGTGCACCAATGGAACTGTGCTTCGCATCTCAAAGGCTCCGGGTTGCACTATTTGCTGCACACGGGTGGACTGCTGACTGCTGTTGTGCGGGAGCAAGCCCTTCTTCTGCCCTCTGCTGCGTTTTGTGGTAGAGAATTCTCTCACTGTTTGCTGTTGCTGCGTGACTGCCAAGGCAAGCCAAAGGTCCCCTCGCGGAACACACGGATTGAACTTGGCAGTGCCCCCAGACACGAGCTTAGCGCCGGTCAGCAGTTTAGAGATAGCACCATCAGTCACAAATTTTGTGCCAGCTTCTTCACAACAAACCAAGGCAGCCATCGGACTTGAACTGCACGGAATTGCTCACAGATGTACTGTTCTGGAACCTTAATATTGATGCGGACAGACCTGTAGACAATGCACGTCCGACGCTATCAGCTCGTCTATGCTCTGCGGCAATGCAGTCTCAAGACTTGGCTGTTCCGAGTAACATCCTCGTCAGCGTATGACACAGAGCTGAGATCTCAGACCTGTAATATTGGTTCCAGCCCGAGAATAACTCAAAAGCTTTGTTGTTGCAGATGGGAACACCCCGTTGCTGGCTGCTGTGGTCAATGATGGTCAACCACGTGCAGTGCGAGCCCTTCATTTCTCGATAGGATATTGCCCACTCTCCCGACTCAAGCCGCTCTCATCTATCGCCTGAAATCGCAGCAACCACATAGGCTGTCCATCCTTCGATAGAATGTTCGGGAATGGTGTGCTTGCTGGAGAGATCATGTGCAGTGTATGAGCCCCATAAGGTTGAAAGTCCATATCGTCTTCCTCAGTGTGGTCTAAGCCTTCGCTATCTGTGTTGCCAGACCCTTCTAGGATCTCTTGCTGTAACTCGTTGCCTCAGAAGCTGTCATTGGGCATAACATCACCCTGCAGGGCAAAGCTTCCAACAGGGTTTCATTCAGCAGCATGGCGCTGTTGTTGTACCATGCGCCAGCTGGAGCTGCAGCATGCTGGAGCAGCAGTCTGACACGAACATCATGCAGCAAATTGCATTGCAACAAGCCATTACAGGTATGCAAGTGTCAGCAACATATTCCAGCTTGTGCCATACGTCGTGTTTCCTGCTGTTGGACGCCTACTTCGGCAGAGGCTGCTTTGCTGTAGCAACGCTGTCTTCACCGACAGCTGCTGCACCTGGATTGGCTTCACCCATACGTGGACACTGTGACAGCCTGCTTCCCTGAGCATCTCAACAAGGTCTGCCGCTCACCACAAACACCAGTTGTGGTTGAAAGCCCAACGCAACACCTGCACAATACAGCCAGTGGGATGGCAGTACAAGGCAACCTCATCACTGCCATCGACATCTCTCTCATCACCAGTATATCATGATGAAGCAGCCTCGGGGCAAAACAGCCTACGCTGGTCTGGAATCAATGTGAAAGAAAGTTTGGCTTCGAGTAAAACAAGCATGAACATCCTTTGTTACGTTAC
>LWCB01000246.1:0-18963 GCA_001630525.1 Coelastrella sp. M60 | reverse complement strand
GACGTTTCGCCGGTGCTTGGCATCGAAATCAACGAGCCCTGTGAATTGAGCGATGGTGTTCGCCTTGTGCCGCCGGCGGCCGACATCTTCAGCGCGTTCGACTACCCTTGGCGATATTCGTGGCCGAGCATGCCCACCGGAACCGGCTTCCTCATCCAGTCCTACAAGGTAACGCCAGCCTTCGAACAACACCCGGCTGAAGCAAATGGGCCAGCCGGGACCAGCATAACACAGCCCGCCTCATCGGCGCGTGATGCAATCCGCCGTCGTTTCCGGCTCGCCTGTTTGCTTGGCTCCAGTGGCGGGGTCGAGTTGCCGATGTCGGTAATTCTGTCGGATCGCCGCGCCTTGCTGTCGGCCGGTGGCACGATGTCAGGCCGTCCGTTTGCGGCTCATCCGCTCGTGGCTTTCCCAGCGGACATGGCGATGATCAAGACCGTCTTTGGGCAGCTCGCGGCATTCGCCGAGGGAGATAGTCTTACCCGTGCAATCGATCGGCTCGGGCGCTCGCGGCTGGCAATCCATCCTGTCGACCGCGCTCTCGATTTGGGTATGGCTGCAGAAATCGTGCTGATGCACGATCTCGGAACGTCGAATACCGAAATCACCTATAAGATTGGCAGTCGCGCCGCCTGGCTCCTGGGTGAGGGGGCTGCCGAGCGCGCCAAGATCTTCGATGAGATGAAACACTTATACAAGGCCCGGTCAGACGCGGTCCATTCGGCTGTGCGTCCGCAGAAGTCCAAGGTCGATCTCGATCTTGCCGATCAGCTTGTTGTCCGTGTCGTGCAAGCTATCCTTCAGCGCGGCAGTTTTCCGGACTGGACCAGCCTGACGCTGGGGGGAGAAGGCTGACGCGATCTTGTTCGATCGACAGCAGTAATACATCGGCCACTCTAACTGCCTACGAATAACTCTATAGGACTCGGCGATGCGGCGCGGGAACTTCTTAAGCCCTTGCCGCTAGGATCGCTCGAGGTGGAACAAATAGGCTGAACGAGCGACGTTTCGAGGTCTGCGCCGCAGTATGGGGTTGGGGGGAAGCTTGGGTACGGAAATTACGCTCGATGTCGCTGGTATGTCGGTCACGTACAGCAAGAACCACCGCGGAATTGATCACGGATCGATTTTTCAGGAACACGATCGAAAGCCGATCAAGCGCGACGGAAGAGACTATGACGGGTATCTGGAAGAGGGCGAGGATCCGTCGCAAATCGAAATGGGGTTCACGCGCCCGCTCAAGCTTGTCGTTCCGCGCCTCGAACTGCTTGGTTTCGATCTCGGCCGCGTCCAGCGGGAATATGATGTCGTGGCGCAAACCTGGCTGGAGGAGCGGCGGTCTCTCCAGGACGACGACGCGCCCCTTCCCGAGCTGATGAGCTTTGCTGAGTTCCGGTCGTTTGCCACTGCGTATCCAATCGACTGTCTCGACGACACCTTTATCGGGGGGCGGACGATGCAAGCGAAGCGAAGATGCGAGGTCGCTTCGAGGGGATGCAGTTCGAACGGATTCCCCACTATCGATCCTACGATATTCAAGCTTATTCCGAGCGGAGTTTCTTCGGAGCGTTGGTCGATATCCTCCAGCCCTATTCGGTTCTTCGCCTTCTTGCCGATGCGAAAGCGAACGAAGACGCTCAAGTGACGTGGCAATATGGAGAGTTGGTGCAGAACGGTTGGGCAACCGCGCGTGAGTTCGTACCTCGAGCGCGACGAACCGAGACCTTTCTGATCGCGACTGAGGGCAGCTCGGACGTCCATATCTTGAAGCACGCGCTTGCGCTGTTGCGTCCGGGAATCGCGGATTTCTTTCGCTTCATCGACGTGAGCGAGAGCCATCCGTTCTCGGGCACTGGCAATCTGGTGAAGTTCGCGGAAGGGCTCGCGAAGATTGATGTCCATAACCAGGTCGTCTTTCTTTTCGACAACGACGCCGAAGGGCTCGACGCCCATCAGCGTTTGTCGATGCTCACCCTGCCTGTGAACATGCGCGGGATCATGTTGCCCGAGCTCGAAGACTTCTGCGCATTTCCGGCGCAAGGTCCCGAGGGGCTCCGCAACTCGGACATCAACCGACGCGCAGCGGCGATCGAGTGCTATCTCGATCTCAATGTCGGCGGTCATCCGCCGGCTATGGTGCTTTGGACCAACTACAAGAAGAGCCTCGGCACCTATCAGGGAGCGTTGGAATACAAGGAGTCCTACAGCAAGGAGTTCTTGAAACAGACGGCCGAGACGTTGGCGACAGGCTCGTACGACGTTCGCAGGATCGAGGCTGTCCTCGATCGGCTTGTCGCGGAATGTACAGCCATCGCGGTCGATCGATGGGACCCGATCGATCTCGAATCGAGGGTCGCCTACTGATGGTCCAAAAGAGCGCGTTCCAAGAGACATATATGCGCGCGGCAGGCGCTGTGGCGTTCGTCGCCATCGTCGACGCCAAAGGAGACGAGGGGATCGGGTCGGCGTTCCATATCGGCAACGGAATTTTCGTCACGGCCCGGCATGTGATCGAAGGAGCCACGATCAAGGAGATCGCGACGACAAAGTCGGCGCACCTGAGCGGAGAAGCCGGTGGCAAGACGGCTCCGCCGCGTCGGCTGGAAATTGTCGACGGACCCTATTTTGGTCCTGACGGCCTCGATGTCGCGGTTTTCCGCGTCGATCTTGGCGATACGCCGTTGCCGGCGATCACCGTCAGCCAGCACACGGACGCGTCGCTGGGCGAGAACGATCTCGTGCTGTCCGACATTCTTGTGATCGGCTATCCGCCGATCCCGTTCACGACGATTCCTAGCCAGATTGTCACGCTTGGACAGATCAACGCTGTGGTGCGCGTGCGTCATTCTCCGGTCCTGCATTTCATCGCATCGGCCATGGCGCGCGGTGGGTTTAGTGGAGGCGCGGCGCTCGATCAGTCCGGCACCGCGTTGGCGCTGGTGACAGAGAGCCTGGGTCAAGGCGACATGCCGGTGGAGACCGGCTACATGAGTCTGTTGTCGATCGAGCCGGCGGTGGATCTCGCTGCAGAAAAGTTTGGGTTCAGCACTCACGGCGGCTATCCCGGCCGCTACAGTGACACGCTGTTTGCGGCGAAGTTCTCGAACCCGTCCAGCGAATCGCTCAGTTCGTTCATCTACGACGCAAGCCTCTACGTTTATGACGATGATCATGACCTGTTCGTTGAAATCAATTGCGCGGACGAACCGCTGCTCGCCGAGGCGGTCGCGACCTACCATGCGATCACGCCGGTGAAGCGTGTCGATGTCGACGACGGGTCGGTTCTCTACATCCCCGAAGAAAATCCACCGGCAAAACTCCTGCTCGAGGCCGGGGAAGCTGTCGCCGCGCTGTTCGAACGGTCCGGCTATCGGCGGATGGCGTCGGAACGCAGTCAGTGGCAGCTTAAGCCGAAGTACTAACCCACAACGGAGTGAGCGGGCGCGTCCGGTTGCGTTGAACTCATCGCTATTGCGACGCGCTCTGTCGCAACGCCAACGCGTGAAGTTGAACCCGACTGAGCAAAGCGGGCGCATTGCTGGAGAGAAAGACCTTCGCTGGCGTGTCGTAGCCCTTGCGCACGGCCGGGCCGAGACATTCGATCACTTGTCTATCGAGCTCTTCCTGCTGGCCAAATGGATCAACCTCCTCGACGACATGGGACACTAGTCCGACGATAAACGAGAGACCCCGAGGCACGACGGTTCCGACAAGCTCACGCGCCCTTGGACAAATCTTCTCCGCGTCGTCCTCGGAATCGGGATCTCCGCCCAATGCGCGCTCGACCTCGCAGAGGGGCTTGCCGCCGATCCAGGCGACGAGGCCAGGCAGTACGAGCGCCAACTCTTCGGCGGTGAGTTCTGCGTCGCGCTTTCGACCGCATGACGCCATGAGCGACCGGCTTACGCCGCCGAGCAGCAAGTCGCGCGCATCGTCGTCAGCCGTCAGCCAATTGATCGTCCAGATAAGCCAACCCTCTATCGTCGTGGGCAACTTGCCGGCGCCGTCAGCGATTCTCTTTCGCAGCCGAAGCAGCAGGTTCATCGACAACCCGCTCTGAGAGGCCAGTTCCGCGATCGTGTTGTCGACCTCGTTCGGCGCATCCAGCGCGATCGCCTTCTTTAGATCGGTGATCTTGGCTTCAAATTCCGCTTCGGCATGGCGCTTTCGCGCGGCGAACGCCCCGAACGACTTTCGAAGATCGAACAGGACGTTGGGCTCCGCTGCTCCTTCGGCTTCGCGAAGCGCCGCCATTCGATTGACGACATAGCGGACATCGGGATCGACCGTTTGACCCTGCATGAGCCTGTCCAGCACGATTTCGAGCGGATCGGAGATCACGACGCAGCGATCATCTTCGGGCAGAACAGACTTGAGCTTTTCGATGACCTTCCACCCCAAGGGTTCGCCTTCGGAGAAACTGATAATCGGTTCAGGGATCAGCAGCACGACGCCATTCGCGAGATGACCTGCTCGACCGGCTCGGGCGGCAGCATTTAGAATCTCATGCGCCTCGAGGTCGGCGCGCCCCTTTTGTTCAGCGTCGGCGCGCTTGTCGCCAGCGAGGATCGCAAGCTGGGCAGGAAGGTTGAGGCCTTGGGCGAGTGTCGGCGTCGCGACGATGACCTTCGCGCCGTTGACCCGTTTGAACATGCGCTCGGCGAGATCGCGCTCGAGGCGAAGCATGGCTGAATTATGCGGAACGGCGATAGCGGGTCGAGGGAGCAAGGAATGCTTGAGGCCGCCAAGTTCGGCCTCGAGAGCGTCCCAGCGGTCCTGCTCGGCCTCGGTGACGTCGATCTTCTCGTTGAGTTCGTCTGATATCTCGCCCGCGACCGAGACCGCGTCGTTCTTCGTGTTGACGAACACGATTGATTTGAGACCGCTCCGAGTGGCGGAGATGGCCAACTTGGCGGAGACGTGATTGGCATTCGGCTTTAGCCGGAGCGGACCATATTTGATATCCCCGGCGAGCGCGACGGAAGCGTCGAGCACTTGCGTCATGACGCAGTGAGCACGCTTCTCACGCAGCCAATTATGTTGCAGCCCCCAGATCGCCCATGGGTGCGCGACGAGTTGCCGTGCCGCGACGGCGCGAAGCCCTTTGGCCTTCTTCCCCTTTTTCTTGTTCTCCGCGAGCTGGGCGGTCATCGCAGCCTTCTTCGCGTCCTCCAGCTCTCCGTTTTTGTAGATCAACACGCCGCGTGCCTGCCGGCTCGGCTTCCACAAGAGGTCAACGCACACGCAGTCGCGTCCGGTGAGCAGATGGATCCAGTCGGCGAATTCGGGACCGTTCTTGAGCATCGCCGACAGAAAAAGCAGATCGGCGTCGGGCGCGATGTGATTGAATCCGAGGACGCAGAGCATGCCGTCGAGCGCACGCCGGATCTTCCCTGACTGAGGGCTCAAGAGGTGGCATTCGTCAAAGACGAGAAGCCCCACATCGGAAAACGCTTCTGGTGCAAACGAGAGCATCGCGAGGCAACGCTCCGGCGTCATCACCTCGATTTCCCTGAGCTGCGCGTCCAGTTGGAACAGCAAATCGAAGTCGCTGGAGACGACTGAGCCAAGAAGTTCCTGTGGGAAGATCTCCTGAAGATCGCCGGTGAGCTGCTCAACAAGAGCATGGGTCGGCGCGAGAAACACGACCTTCTTACCACGGGCGAGAGCTCCCGCCAGTTTCAATGAAGAGACGGTCGTTTTGCCTGCTCCTGTGGGAAGGACCACAACGGCCGACTTGCCGGTCTCGTGGAAACCCTGCGCAACAGCCTCGCGGTGGTTCGGCCATAGGAACGGGAACACATTTGCTCTCGCGCGGATCCATTTCCCCCAGAATTTTGCGTCGGCTCCGCTGGGAGGGGTGAGGTCCGCGAGTCCGGCGCTGGCGATACCATCATGGGCCGCGATCAGGAGCGACGCGAGGTGATGCGGTCCTGCGTAGGTGTTGAGGATGTTGCCACCGAGCACATCGCCGTATTGATCGTCTAAGACGGCCGAGAGCTGCAGCACGCGCTCGAAGGCGGCGCGCGACGTATCGAAACGTCCAATGGCGGGTTGCGGTATTGGCAGTCCGAGGAAGCGTGCGGCAAGCATCTCGATGCCGACAATAAGAGCCTCGAGCAGTGCTGCGAGCGCTTGCTCTTCCAGGCCAATCTCTCGACGCCTTGCCCGCCATCGTGACGCACGCTCGTAGATTCGGTCGAGCTGGCCGCGAGCCAGGTCGGCGACATTCTCAGACAGAATGGTCGCCTCGTAGCTTTGACCATCGCGACGGGGAAGGATGTGCGAGGCCGCTTCGTGGGCGTCCGCATATTGTTCTGCGGCAAGAAACAGCAGGGCGGCGGCGATCGTCGGATCGAGGCGGTCCCTGTCAACATTGGAGACGCCGGCGGGACCAGCAGGTGCGGCCGATTGCCGGCGCGCGAGGATTTGCTGGGCTGTTCCTGCTACGAATGCTGCTGCCCTGCGTACAGAGCCCTCGGTCTGGAGCGATGTGACCAGTTCGTAAGTGTCCGAGATGCGTTCAAGCGTCCACCCGCTTTCATCGTCGCTGGCTGCGTCGCCCGTGCCGCTCAATCGCGCCGACACCAGGTTCGCATAGTGCATCGTCAGCAGCGCCGGGATGTTCTGCGGGTCGAGGCCCGGAACCGGGGGCGCCGATCGGAGCAGCTGAGCCGTGGCGGAATCGAACATCAGGCATCCTCCGTCTCTAGCTCGTCGAGATAGGCGATCGCCTGCGCTGCAAGGCTATCAAACCAGTCGCGGACCTTTCCTTCGACAATCAAGCTGGCGCCGACGCGGCGATCCTGACTGATGCCATCGAGTGCGTCATATCCCTTGAACAGTTTCTGCCGCTCCGCCTGGCTGTCCTGATCCTTGGGCAGCACGAAGGCCGCGCGGTAACGTCGCTGCGTACGATCCATGACGTTTGCCGCCAGCTTGGCGGACGCACCCTCATCGATGCCGCTCATGCGCAACAGCGCGGATGCGGTGGCGACGAGCTCGGCGGAACGCTTGTTCTTGTGGCGGTCGAGGAACGCAGGAATGACTTTTTGGAGAAACGTGTTCCTGGGATCGTCAGTGCATTTGTCCTCGAAAATCGTCGTCATCACGACTTTTGATTTGTCGTTGGCCAGCTCGATCATCAGGCCGTCGAGACCTTGAGACGTGGCGCTCACATGCGGGTCTTTCAGCAGCACGTCCGTACCATAGACTTGCCGCGCGGCGATCCAGGAGATCGCTTCAAAGATGAATCCGTCGCGCTGCCACCGAGGATAACCGGTTCGCGGGGTTTTGACATCGTCCTGAACCGTCATCCTGACCCGAGCTTCTTGACGCAAGTCGGCGTCGGAAAATGCCGGGGCGACCGGAAGGAGTTCCCTGAGGATGTAGGCGGCATAGGCCGCCTGGCCCATTGCAATAATGGCGGTCAGCTTTGCTAGGCTCGTTGCATCATGCGCAGCCCAACGATCGCCGATGCATTGAGCGTCGATTGAGACGGTTTGGGTGGACAGGGGTAGCGATGCCGTTGCAGGCGGGATTGCCGACTCTACTTCGACCACGTCTGCCATGTGCTTGTGCGCCCCCCGAGCGGATCAATGGAAGTTTCGTGCCCTCACTTTGATAGTATCGATGTACAGGTCAGGAATATAGATATTTCGGGTGCGCAGGCCTTTGGGCGGCAGCTCCCACGGATCGGGTCCCGAACCGCCATTCCTGACCTGGTCGCAGCAGCCGTGGGGTATCGGACAAGCCATATCCCGGCTGTCGACGCTTGCGAATTCGGCCGAGAGATCCGTGATGCGCTGGGCGACTAGGTGGGTGACGTCGCGCCCTCGCGATCGGCCTCCACGACGATCGTCGTAGCGGCTATGGGGGAAGGCGCGCCCGAACAGGGCCTTCTATGCGCCTTGATCACCCGCCAAATAGCCCTCCGACGTGTGTCACTTTCACCGCTCAGCCGGGATGCTGCTGTCAGGCGGTCGCCACGAAAACGCAAAATGCGGCATCTCTTTGTCTGAGCAACGACCCGTCACGCCCGAGCGCAAAATGAGATCCTGCGTCCCGCCGCGCCGATGCGGTACACTTGGTGCTCTGCTATGATGTTCTGATGACTACGGAAGCCATCAAAACAAAGATTTGCGTTGGCGCGCCGATCGAGCACGAGTCGGAGCGAAAATTCTTATCATTCATAGTTTCATGGCTCGAAGAGAAAAAGATCCTAGCGATCGTTCTCGCCAATATCGAACTCGAAGGTCGTCAAATCGATTGCATAATCGCCACGGCGAATTCCGCATCAGTCGTGGAAGTGAAGATCAGCCGGCTCCCGATCCGCGGTGAGGTCAACGGAACCTGGACGCGGTTGTCTGCCTCCGGCGAGTGGAAAGACTACACGAACGCCTATCAGCAAGCGGTTGGCGCGAAGAACAGTGTGCGCGATGCGATGCAGGCGGCAAAGTCGGTAGGCAACTTCTACCCGGATGGGTACGTCGTGTTCACCAGCCCGATCCCGAAAGGATCCGTCGTTACGCCCGGTAATTTCAAAGCGGCCGTCACGACCATCGATTTGTTTCCGAGCAAATTGAAAACGGACGGGGCATCACCTTGGTCATTGGCGGACTGGGAGGCATTCGCGCGCACGCTCAAGCTAAAGCCGGTGACCTTGGATCAAGCCACGGCGGGCCGAGAAGCGCGCGAGGAGCTCGAGGTGCTTGGCAGCTACGCCGCCGCCGTCGTGGCCGAATATGAACGCGATGGAAGATCGTGGCTCCCCGAGACGGACGACCAACGCGCGGCACTGATGGATGCGGTTGCCGCGGATGCAGGATGCTTCATCAGTGGCCCGTCCGGCTGCGGCAAGTCCCTGATGGCAAAATGGCTCGCTGCGAGCCTTGCTGAGGCGGGACACCCGACATTCTTTATCGCCGCGAAGAACTTCAGCGGTTCTTGGGCCGAGTGCTTGCGCCGGGAGGTTGGGCTTCTCACTGACAGTGCTCCGGCGAAGCTCTATCGCGCATTCGCGCGCTCCGATCGGCCAGTCTTTCTGATCGTCGATGGTATCAACGAGTTCGGTGCGGCGGCCTCGGAGGCGCTCCGTGGTGTCCGGGCACTGGCGAGGCGGATGGGAGCGCTGCTCGTCATCACCGGTCAAGATGCAAAGCCGGGCGAGTTTGCTGGGCTCGGAGGCGTGACGGTTGCGCGCCCGAGCTTGGAGCTGAAGAGGCGAATTGCACGAGCAGTTGGAGGGCAACTCACACCGGTCGCTCTGGACGTGCTACGGGCAGTCGGATCGGGCATCGAGGCCGCTCTCGTCGGGCAAATTGGCGCCGATCTGAAGGCCAACGCCACTCGTCTGCTTCTGATCGATCAATACATCCGCAAGCGTTTGGCTGGGCACGCGCGGGCTGGATCGTTTGGCTTGAGGCGGCTCGCGAGCTCGCTACATACGCAGGTCGCATTCTCGATGGCGGAGGCGAATTTCGACGATTTCATGCGCGCTGAAGGTCTGGGCTTTGCCGAGTGCGATGCGCTGTTTGCGGCCGGCCTGCTGGCTCGACGGACGGGGAGGGTGTCGTTCTCCCATGAGATGATTCTGAATGCGTGCGCGGCGATCGACCTGGCACGAACGGCGGAAAGCGATCCCATAAGCTTTGGGCAGCGATTGTCGGCGCCGATCCTCGAGCCGATCGCCGGCGACATCGTTGCGGCGATCGACGATGCGGCTGTCTGTCGAGGCGTCCTTTCCGAGGTGACGAGTTCGACAGTGTTGGGCGATGCGGCGAGAGGACACTTCGGTCCAATCGCAGCCTCGAGCGCATGGGATTTGTTGAACGAGGCGACGGAAGCCTGTGTCGAGGAAATTCGCGGCGCTCGGCTTGCGCTTTCGAAAAAAGGCGATGCCGTCCGGATCGGCTGGGAAGACGCGACCCGGCGCGAGTGGACCTATCCTGAAGAGGCAAGGCTTCGCGCGGTCGGTCGCCTTGCCGTCCACGGATCGGGCCTCGACCTCTTCCTGAGGCTCTGTGCGGAGATGGACGCCCGGTTAGCGACGGAGAGGAGCCGTTGTGCGGATTTCGCTCGTGAAGAGCGATATCCGATCCGAAGTCAAAGCTTCGCGCTGACGTACTACGGGTTCGGTGAATCCATCGGATTTACCGAGGTTGCCCGATCAACGCAGCGTGGTTTCGAACCAGCATCAAAAGAGGAGCGAGCCTTCCCGATCAAGGTTGAGCAACTGACTTCTGGCCAACTGCATTTCTTGCTGGAGGGGCGACGGGCGTTCTTCGATGGCAATGATAGTGAGTTCGCCGAGCAACTGATTTGTCTGTTTCGCGAGCGGTTTCGGTGGGAGCCGTACCACGTTCAACTCGCTATGCTGAGTTCAGTCGGCTATGCACGTCGGGCGCCGCAGGAGGTGCTCGAACGCCTGATCGAAGCTATCCAGGTTCTCGACGTGAACCCAACAAACTGGGCCATCAATTCGAGTATCGTCGACGCGCTGAAGATTCTCGGCGCACTTGACGTTGAGGCCGAGGATTCACGGGCGCAGGTCAAAGCCGAGCTGGCGTCTGTCCTTGTTGACGATGAAGATGTCGTCGACAATGACCTTGCTCTCTCGCTGTGCTTGAGGATGTTCGACCATCCGTTCGACTCGATCTATGGCGAGGAAATTTACAATCTGGACGAACAGCTACGGCGACGCCTCTATCGGCGAGCACTGCGAGCCTCGGATATTAAGAGTTCAACGAGCTTGGACTGGCTTACCAGGGAGGTAGCGGCGTTTGGCGACCCTACCGACGCGGCCTTGATGCAGCCGCTTACCAGCCTGCCCAGCCGGACAAATCCGTTTCCGCAGGAGGAATGGGGCGCCTTTGCGACCGCGACCCGGTTTGTCGGTCGACATCATGCCGAGTTGGAGCCGGTTGATCCGACAACATCGGAAGAAGCGTGCCTCGTCGCTATACGTTTTCTGATCTATGCCATTGAGGCGAAGCGATCAACGGAAGCAGAGTCGGCGCAGCTTGCTTGGGTGCAGCTCCATGAGATGCCGGCCCAGTTGGTCGTCGGTTGCCTGAGCGAGATTCAGAAGGCGCTAAGCGATCGGTTTATTCCGAGCGAAAAGGCCGATGCGTATCCACCTTTGGACTTCGTGGCAGCCTATCCGTCGGATTGGCTGGCTGTATCACGACGCTTCATCGACGATGGGATCGATGCTCAGTTCTACCATCGCGACCCGCACAGGGAGGATGGAATAACGGTCGCGTTCGACACGGTCGCGATCTACGGAGATCGAAGCGACGTCGAAAGGCTTCGAGGCCGAAGCCGGGCTCATCGCTTCGCGCGCCACGCGCTGGCGGCGCTTAAGCGTTTGGAGAATGGCCCGTCCGAGGAACGACGGCGAATTGCGCCATTGGACGACTAGCTTGTTGGGGCCGATTTCGCCGCGCCGCGTTGCAGACTCGATAGCTTCTCCTATCCATGCATGATAGGAATCGTTGACGGTAGTTTTCGAAGCGCCGATGGCGGTTCGTCGGATCGCAGCGGATGCAAAATCAGACTGGTTGCTGCCGATAGATGCTGAAACCAGCAAAAAATTTTCCGGCCGAAAATTCCTGCAAAATCAAAAGCGTAGGTTTTTGACGGTATCAGCGGCGGTATTTCGCGCTGCTCAGAAAAAAATTGACAATAGAATCAGATAGTTGGAAGGTGTTTGAACAATCGAGTGGAATGATATCCGGCTGACCGGGCCATGCCGTTGCGCAGGCCTCGACACGGGCCGGCGTTGAGGCGTCCGGGGTCGACACCGTCATGGCGGTCGAGGCAGGGGACGGCGCTCCGGGTGAGTCTCCTGGAGCGCGCGAACCCTGGGCGCCTCCCGGATCAGAGCGGCAGCGGAGCTGCCGGATTGACGAGACCGGCCTCCCGGAGTTCGCGCCAGAAATCCGCCGGGATCGTCTCGTTCAGCGCGGCCGTATCCTCTGCGATGCGCTGCGGGCGGCTGGCGCCCGGGATGACGGCGGCGACCGCCGGATTTGCGAGCGAGAACTGCAGCCCCGCCGCCTTCATGCTGACGCCGTGGCGGTCGGCGATCGCCCTGATCGCCGCGACCTTGGCCAGGATCCGGGGCGTTGCGGGGGCATACTCGAAGTTGGGGCCGCCGACGAGCGCGCCGGAGCTGTAGGGTCCGCCGACGACGATGCCGAGGCCGCGCTCGGCAACCTTCGGCATCAGCCGCTCCAGCGCCCGGTCATGGTCGAGCAGCGTGTAGCGGCCGGCGAGCAACGAGCCGTCGGGGCGGGGGCCATCCAGATCGAGCAGCAGTTCGACCGCCTCGACCCGGTTGACGCCAAGCCCCCAGGCTTTGATCGTGCCTTCGTCGCGCAGCCGGTCGAGCGCCCGGAAAGCGCCGGTGCGCGCCTCCTCGAACCTCGCCAGCCATTCGTCGCCGTAGAAGTCCTGCGCCACATCGTGCACCCAGACGATGTCGATATGGTCGGTCTGCAGCCGCTTCAGGCTGTCCTCGATCGAGCGGAGCGTCGCGTCGTGCGAATAGTCGTTGATGATCTTGTTGGGACGGCCGTTGGCGAAGACGTCGCCTTTCTCGCCATTGTCGCGCGGCGCCCGGTCGATCTCGTCGAGTACGATGCGCCCGACCTTGGTGCTGATCACATAGTCGTGGCGCGGCTTGTCCTTGAGTGCCTCGCCCATCCGGATCTCGGCGAGGCCGGCGCCGTAGAAGGGCGCGTTGTCGAAATAGCGGATGCCGTCGTTCCACGCGGCCTCGACGGTCGCGAGCGCCTCCTCTTCGGGGATGGCGCGGAACATGTTGCCGAGCGGCGCGGCGCCGAAGCCGAGCCGCGAGGGAAGGATGTCCTTGAGTGCCATGATGTCGGTCCTTCAATCCAGGGTGTGGGGTCAGGCGACGCCGAGCGGATCGAGCGTGAACGCGCTGCGCTCGGCGAGATCGTTGATGTCGGCCAGATAGGCCTGGAAGTGGGGGCTCGCCCGATGCGCGGCGACGGCCGCGGCGTTCGTGTAGAGCTCGTCGAGCACGAAGCGGCCGGGCTCAGCCTGGTCGACCCAGAGGTCGTAGCGCAGGTTGCCGGGCTCGGCGCGCGACGGCGCGATCATGCCGCCGAGCAGGCTGCGCAGCGCCGCGGCCTTGCCGGGACGTGCGGTCAGCACCGCGACGATCTTGATTTGGCTGGTCATGACGATGATCCCAGGAAATGCATGGATGGCGGGGGCGGAGCGCCTGCGCAGCGCTCCGCCGGTGTTTCTGGTTCTCATGCCGCCTGACGGGCATCGAGCGCCGCCACCAGCGCCGCGGCGAGGGGATGGTCCGAGCGCGGGTTCTGACCGGTGATCAACTCCCGGTCGACGACGACGTTCGGCTCGAAGTCGACGGAGGTCGTCTCGACCTTGCCGCCGGCGGCGGTCAGGGCATGGGGCATGTCGAAGTACATCTTGGCGTTCAGGATGTAGTCCTCGACCACCTTCTCCTCGGTGGCGGAGAAGATCGTCATGCGATAGCCCGCGTAGGGCCAGCCCTTCGCCCATTCGCGGGCCTTGTCGTCGGCGCCGGCGATCAGCGCGGCGCGGAAGGCGCGCGGATCGTCCATCGCGGCGGTCAGCGCGATCGGGCCGTGGCAGAGCAGCGCGGTCGGCTTGGCCGCTTCATGGAAGTGGCGCAGGATCTGGCCGACTTCGGCGTCCTGCATCAGGTCGACCACCGGCGCCTGTCCGCCCGGGAAAAAGACGCCCGCGAACTGGTCGAGGCCCGCGTCGATCACCGCGCGCAGCGTGCGCGGCGCGTTCATTGCGGGGCTGTTGTCGTAATAGTCGCGGGCCGCACGATAGGCAGCCTCGTCATTCTCGAAATGAGCCGGCGCATCCGATGCGGCATCGATCACCGGCCTGCTGCCGTCGGGCGTGGCGAGCACGACCTCATAGCCGGCCGCCTCGAGCGCCATCGCGGGAACGACCGTTTCGTTGAGATACTGGCCGGTCGCGCCCCACTTGTTGCCCTGCACCTCGATGCGAGTTGCGTTGGAGCCGATCAGCAGAACCTTACCCTTGCTCATGGAAAACTCCTGTTTCGCATTTCGTCCGTGTTCCGGACGATCAGGAGATGCGCCTTTCTCACTCATTGCAGAAGTTTATTTCTTGGATTTTAGATATACGTATGAGAGCATAGCTCATGCGCTACGATCTCAATCTGCTGCCGATCTTTGTCGCGCTAATGGAGGAACGCAGCGTCACCCGCGCCGCCGAACGGCTCGGCATGACCCAGCCCGCCTTGTCCAACGCGCTCGCGCGGCTGCGTCTGATGCTGAGGGACCCGCTATTCGTGCGAGAGCGCTACGGCATCCAGCCGACCCCGATCGCACTCGAACTCGCACCACAGATCGCCGATGCGCTCGCACTCCTGGACGATACGGTGCTGGGGCAACAGGACTTCGATCCCGCCAGCGCTGAACGCCTCTTCACGATCGCGCCCAATGGCTATGTCGAGTTCGTGATCGTGCCCGCGCTGGTCGCACGGCTCGCCGAGGTGGCGCCCGGCGTCAAGCTGCGACTGACGCCCTATGGCAACGACCTGGTCGAAACCGGCGTCGTTTCCGGCACGACGGCGCTGGTGCTCGGGCGTATCACCGATCCGCCCGACAATCTCGTGGTTCAGCATCTGATGGACGAAAGCCTCGACTGCGTGGTGCGAGCTAAGCATCCGGACATCGGGGAGGCGATCACGCGTGAGCAATTTGAGGGCATGCGCCACGTCAACGTCGTGCCGCCCGGTCGCATGCGCGCCGGACTGTTTCAGACGCTGGCGCAGTACAACCTGAAGCGCGAGGTCGCGCTGTCGGTCACCAATTTCTTCGCGGTGGCCGAAATGATCGCCGTCACTGACTATGTCGCCACCCTCCCGAGACTGATCTGCCGGCGGCTGGCGCAAGACACACGCCTTCGCATCCTGCCCGCGCCGGTCGATCTCGGCACTTTCCCGGTCGAGATGGCGTGGCATGTCCGCTATCGGCACGATCCGGCGCATCGCTGGTTGCGTGGACTGGTCGAGACCGTGATCCGCGAACGCGCGGCGCCATCTCGACATTAGCGTCGCCCGCTGATCACGCTTTGACCCGAGCGGATCGTGCTGTCGGCAAGCGGCATCAGAAATGACCGGAGGCAAAGCGCTCTGCCATCAGGTCGATCAGAACCCTCACCTTTCTCGGGGTGTGCTGGCTCGGAGGGCGCACCACGAAAATGCCGACGTCGGGCAGCGTGAACCCCGTCATTATGGGGACGAGCCTGCCCGCCTCGACATAAGGGCCGGCGATCATTTCGCCCATGGCGAGAACCCCGAGGCCGGCGGCTGCCGCTTCCGCGAGGACATAGGCGTTGTCCGCCTTGAACCTTCCCTGAGGATGCACCGTGAAGCTTTGATCGCCGTCGCTGAACACCCAGCTGTTGGTGCCGGCGGTGATCGCCGCATGTTTGAGGATGTCGCCCGGATGCTCGGGCGCGCCATTCTGCGCGATGTATTCGGGGCTGGCGTAGAGCCGCATCGGCAGCGATCCGATCTTGCGGGCGATGAGATTGGAATCTGGCAAGTATCCAACTCGGATAGCGCAGTCGAACCCTTCGGCTGCGAGATCGACGTACTGATCCGAGAAGCGGGTGTGAACATTCAAGGCCGGGTGCCTGCGGGCGAAGTCGGCCAGCGCCGAGGCGAAGTAGGTGCCGACCGAGGCAGGCCCCGCGATCCGCAGCAATCCCCGGAGGTCGCCGTTCGGAGACATTTCCTCCCGCGCGGCATCGATCTTCGCGCAGATGTCCGCCGCCTGATCCCGGAACGAAACGCCCGCCTCGGTCAGGATCGCACCGCGTGTGGTGCGTGCCAGAAGCTCGGCGCCCAGCTCCTGTTCGAGCCGCAGCAGCCGACGGCTCACGATGGATTTCGCCAGCCCGAGCCGGCGCGCTGCGGAATTGATGCCGCCGGCATCGGCCACCTCAACGAATGTTCTCAGGTCCTCGATTTCCATGCCCTTCTCCCGGCGGCGGCGACAGCCTCACGTCGCCGAGTGTTCCTTCTTCCGGAACACCGAGTAGCACCTTCGCTGTCTAGTGGCGATCCAGCGACTGCCGCATCTCTAGGGGCGAGCGGATGACCGATCATCCCGCTTCGAACAGGAGATGTCCCATGAACAACGCCCGTTATGTCCCGTTCGCCGGCCGGTTTCTGATCGGTCTGCCGTTCATTCTCTTCGGTCTCGGCAAGGCGACGACCCATGGCGCGACGGTCGCCATGATCGAGGCGGCCGGCCTGCCTCTTCCTTCACTTGCCGCGATCGGGGCGGTGACGCTCGAGATCGCCGGTGGTGCGCTTTTGGTCGCCGGCTACAGGGTTCGTGCCGTGGCCGCTCTGCTCGCCATCTTCTCGATGGTCACGGCCTTCTACTTCCACGGCAATCTCGCCGATCAGAACACCTTCGTCCACTTCTTCAAGAACGTGATGATGACGGGCGGCCTGCTGCAGATCGCCGCCTTCGGCGCCGGCGCCTTCAGCCTCGACGCGTATCTGAGCCATCGTCGCGCCTACTCGAGCCGGGTCGCCACCGCGCACTAACCCGCTCCTTCGCGGCCGGCATCTCTGCATTTTCGGGCCCGCACAGCCGCAAAGTGTTCCCGAAAGTGCGACCCCGCAGAACGAGCCGGCTGTCTAGTGCCGGCCCTCCCACCGAGCCACAGTGCCTTCAGCAAGGCCGGGAGTGCGCCCGGCACCCTCCTTCAACGAGCCAAGGAAAACCCGATGTCGACCGTCACCGCCAAGCCCAGGATCGCCCTCATCATCGGTTCGACGCGCGCCGCGCGCTTTGCCGACGTTCCCGCGCAATGGATGCTGAAGCAGGCCCGGGCCCGCGAGGATCTGGACGTCGAGCTGCTCGACCTGCGCGATTTCAATCTGCCCTTCTTCGACGAAGTTGCGTCGAGCGCCTATGCGCCGAGCCAGAGCCCCGAAGCGGTCCGCTGGCAGCAGACCCTCGCCCGCTTCGACGGCTTCATCTTCGTCGTCGCCGAATATAACCACTCGCTCACCGGCGCTCTCAAGAACGCGCTCGACCACGCCTACAAGGAGTGGGGCCGCAAGCCCTTCACCGCCATCGGCTACGGCGGTGTCGGCGCGGCCCGTGCCATCGAGCATCTGCGGCTGATCGGCATCGAGATGCACATGGTCTCGACCCATGCGGCGGTGCATATCGGCGGCAGCGACTTCTTCACGGTCTTCCCGGCCGTCGGCAATCAGCCGATCGAGACGATCGAACAGAACCTGCTTCCTTCCGCGACCGCCGCGCTCGACGAACTGGTCTGGTGGGCCAAGGCCACTATGGCTGCTCGCGCCGAGAAGGCCTGATCGCGCAATCCCGCTCCCTTCCGCACCATCATGACGGGCTGGCCGGCGACGGCTCCCCGAAGGAGAAAGCTCGTGTCCACGATCGCCGTCACCCGCTCAGCCGAGCGCACCACCACCGCCGCTACGCCCGGCCGCGAGGTCGTCTTCCGCACCCGTGGTCGCGGCCATGGCGAAGTGTTCCGCCTCATGAGCCCCGGCGACTTGGGCGAACAGCTCAAGCCTTTCGTCTTCCTCGACAGCTTCGGCGGCGTGATGAGCGAATTCGCCGCCGCAGGCGGCATGCACCCGCATTCCGGCATCGGCACCGTCACCGTCTTCACCCGGGGCGACGTGCATTTCGACGATCCCGAGGCGGGCTCGGGCTACATCGGCTACGGCGGCGTCGAATGGATACGCGCCGGTGGCGGTGTCTGGCACGGCAAGGAACTGTCTTCCGGCAAGTCCGAGCGCATCCACGGCTTCCAGCTCTGGCTGGCGCTGCCCGCCGAACTGGAACTCGCCCCGGTCGACAGCCAGTATGTCGAGGCCTCCGACATGCACCAGGTCGGTCCGGCCTATGTCATCGTCGGGACCCATGGCGGTGTCACCAGCCCGGTGAGGGCGCCGGCCGGCGTCAACTACCTGCTCGTGACCCTCGCGCCCGGCCAGCGCTGGGATTACACGCCGCCCGCCGGACACACCGTCGGCTGGCTCGCCCTCTCGAGGGGCAGCCTGTCCGGCCCGGCCAAGGCCTCGAACGGCGAACTGCTCGTATTCTCGGAAGACGACGGTCCGATCGTCCTGCAGGGCGGCCCGGAAGGAGCGACGTTCGTCCTCGGCTCGGCCGTCCCGCATCCGCACGACCTGCACCTCGGCTACCATTCGGTCCACGCCACCGCCGAAGGGCTGGCGACGGGCGAGCGCACCATCGCGGCGCTCAAGGAGCAGCTTTTCTCGCTCGGGAGCCGCCAGCGCGCGTCCGGCTCGACCCCGATCTACCGCGGCTGACCCCAACCCTTTCCCGGCAGGCAGGCGTCGCCCTGTCCTCGCCACAACCGCTGCCGGGCTCGCCCGCGGCCCCGGCTGGCCCCCTCTGCAATCGCATACGGAGACCATCCATGCCTTCCATCGGAATCCTCGGCGCCGGAATGATCGGCGGGGCCATCGCCCAACGGCTCGGCGCCAGGGGCATCCAGGCGACGATCGCCAACAGTCGCGGCCCGCAAACACTCGCCGACCTGGTCGCCAGGGCAGGCCCGTCGATCACGGCGGGCACGCGCGAGGAAGCGGCGGCCAGGGACATCGTGTTCGTCTCGGTGAACTGGCCCAAGCTGCAGGGCGCGCTCGCCGGGCTCGACTGGAACGGCCGCATCCTGATCGACACCAACAACAATATGCAAAAGCCGCCGCTGCCGCCGATCGATATCGCCGGGCGCGCGTCCACGGCGATCGTTCAGGAGTGGGCGCCGGGCGCCCGCGTGGTGAAGGCGTTCAACCACCACTTCTTCATGAATCTCGAGAAGGCCCCCGACGCCGACGGCGGACGGCGCGTCCTCTTCTACGCCGGCGAC
>LWCB01000224.1:0-29171 GCA_001630525.1 Coelastrella sp. M60 | reverse complement strand
GGCTTGATCCCAAGTCAGTACAGGTTAGCAGAGGTGATTGCAGTGCCAACTCTTGATCTGTGTGTTGCAAGAAATGTCTGTCAAGTTAGGCTCAGTTTGGGCTTTCAGATTGGTAACTTACCTGATTGAATCATCAATTTAGGCCTGCTTTCTGCTTTTAGGATATGCCCAATGAACCTTTCTGCTGAATCTATGCCCAATGATTGGCTCTCTAACTTGAGACGGGCGAGTTCAACTAGTAAGTTACTTATGTAACCCTCAGGGAGTCCGACTCCTAAATGGCATTCATCAATCATAATTCATTGAATGCCCAAGGGCCGTACGGCCGGCCCGGCCATGATGGGTCATCTTGCTTGCTGGACATCTTGTAGTTTTGCTTCACACATAAAGGCTTCATGTAACTTCCACTGGAATCGACAGTACTGCTTCAAGCCTTGCAAGTGTTTCCGATTGGCACCAAAATCGTTTGTTCTGGATATGGGAGCTCTTGGGTAGTCTCGTGTTATGACTTTGAAAGTGTTTTATCCAAATGGGTAGTCTTGTGAAGCGCGCTCCTCAGCTAGTCACTGATGTAACCGAAGTAAGGAGTTAGCCATGTCACCAAGGGGTACTATAAGGAGGAGGATCCTCCTCCTTATAGTACCCCTTGATGTCACAACATTCTACGATAAGATGCCTAGTACAGGTGCATAACATGCACTGATGTCTGCACTACCTGCTGCTTGCTTGTGCCGTTTCCAAATTAGTAACATCTGTCAGCAAGGTTGCACAAGGGAAAACCCACTGGAAAACAGACAACTGGCCGCTAACTAGCCCTCCACACTAAAAAACAGGGGCAGCAAGATCTTGAATTAAGCTGCCATCATTTGCAATCAATCTTCTGACCAGCCAACTGCGATTTGATGTTGCAGGAGCGCTCTATACCGGCCTGGTACAACATTGCCGCATGACGCGACAGAATAGCACCCCGTGTTGAGTGCCAAATAGACTCCTCGAGTCGATAGCAATGACAAAGTTGCGTCCGTTCTCATGGGATGAAACATCTGTTAATTATCGAGCAAAGGCTCCAAAGGCCAGGCCTATACGCTGCATGGCTATACTGCTGATACGACAGTAGCATGCATCATCAAATGCCAACAAACACAAGTACTTGTACTACCTCAACACAAGCGTACAGATGTCACTGGAATCTGCCAATACTGAGAAGGCTTCTGTTGCAACGCCCCTGCTCGCATGCTGGTGGCATGGCAATAGTGCAGTTGGCAACAATTGTATGCAAACCAGATAACATGTATCACACGATGTTGACACGGCGCAGCCAAAGATGTTCAACAAGCGGTAAAACCCACGAATGATGCAGACCTGAAGTTAGGGGTCAGCAAAACTTGCACATGTCAGAGCTCAGTGCATACAGACTATAAACATACTACGGTCAGCCGAGAACTGCTCAAGTCCTGCTTCACCTGATGACCAATCTGGAGTCTGTGCTCAATAACGATCCGTAACCCTGAAACAAAACAAGAACTCAAATCTCCTGCCAAAAACGTACAACAAACAAACAAGACAACACACAGTGCCTTTCACGTTGGCATGGCACAGCTCACCACCACGTCCTGCACACATGCCCGTCTGAAGCGCTGCTGTCAACAACACATAGCTGCGGCGACTGCTTACTTGCCTCCCACAAGTGTCCTCAGCTGTGTGGCCAGAGCATTGTCTGTGGCTAGCACCGTCTGCAGCCCCTTGATCAAACCCTCTTTACCCTCACTGGTGGCCAACATGTCCCTGACCAGCCGAGCAGCAGCCTGGCTGCGCAGAGCCTTGAGCTCCACAGCAATCTGAGCCTTACCACTAGGGCTCTCTGCCCAGGCCAGCAAAGCCTTATCACTCTCCAGCTGAGCCTCAAACAGAGACTCCACATCACCACCAGCAGCTGCAGCTGCTGCAGCGGCGGCAGCTGCAGCTACGGATGGTGCCGCACCAACACTGCTGCCACCAGTGCTTCCAGTCTCACCAGCCTGACTGCCCCAGGCCAGCTCGTCATGCAGCTTGCTGCCTGCATTGCTGCTCCAGGCGCGCACCATAGCAATGGCCTCCATGCGATTGATGGACACATCCGTGCTGGCCACATGGCGGATCAGCCCTTCCTCAGTAAGGCGACGCTTTAAACGCATAGCAAAGAAGCGGCGTGCCTCACGCCAAGGCACCACACCAGCCAGCACACCCTTGGCATACATGCGCTGCGGGGTGTCATGCATATCTGCAAAGCGCAAGGCCATCTGCTGATATGCTGGTAGGAGCTGCTTTTCACGAGCACGGACAGCTGCTTCTGCCATAGCACCTCCATTTTCCTTGTGGTGACGGATGACAGGGTCCAACCTGCAGGTAATGGCGGAGGAGCTCGTGCTTATCAATGCTGCTGCAGCCACACAAGCAGAGTGTTATGCTGCTTTAACCCACCCCTGCAAAATCTACAGGCCTTTACATGAAACAACGTCACACCATTAACCATGCATGGTTCTAGAATTACCAAGTGGTCCTCAAGCCCATCACCTACCTGTGCATGGCCTTGATGAGGTCAGATGTCCTGTACTTGATCTCCACCACACCCTCAGGCTCAAGCACACCTCCACGAGCAGAGGGATCAGCAAAGGTTTCAATGTGTGTGGGATTGATCTGGCTATCAACCACCACCCAGGCACCACCACGCAACTCAGCTCCACAAGGGATATATACAAACACAGGCTGCTTGTACATACGCAGCTGCTCAACAATCAAGCTACCAGCTTGCAGGACTCCATCAAACAAGTCACGCTGTCCACCAGCAAAGCCACGCCAGTTGGCCAGGATGAAGAGAGGCAAGCCCTCCCTATTGAACTCCTCAATGGCCTGTGCAGTCTTGTCAGCAGAGTCAGGGAACCAAACCTGCAATAGGCAACAAAGGAGACAGGAGGCAGGAGTTTAACCAACTTAAGCAGCACACAGTGTTGCCGATTCCAATGAGACCAATTCAGGAACAGACAGACTGTCGTCAATGATATGCTGTTTGTTGTGTACTCCTCACACGCCATTCTCCAGCACAGCCACGGTATGCATCTCACCTGTCCAGCCTGAGGGAGGGTTTGTTCGGAAGAGTCGAGCATTCCAGGGTCAGCAGGCACAATGCGCTGCACTGTCTGTGTCTCAACTGCTATCACACCAACAGGGATGCCACCCAAGCGAGCACGACCTGTTACAACTGTTCTCGCCCAGCCAGCCTGTGCCTCAGTAAAGCTGTTACGGTCAAACAAACCAGCCTCCCAACCAGCTTCACCACCATCACGACCTGCGCACAAGGATGGCACATACACTGCTTAGAGCCATGCCCGGAAGACGCAGATCTGATGCTGCTGGGTCAATATGAGATAGACGTACCATTGACAGGGACAACAGCTGTTGACACATGCTTATGCTGCACAGACTCAACTCACCAGAGATAGCTGATCGTGGATCCAGCTTCTCGTGTGATGCAGGCAGGTACCCCACTGGCCTGTCAACAGGGTCATTGGTTGGCAGCAGAGGTGGCTCACCACCGAGTTGCAGTGGGCAGTAGCTGAGCCACCTGAGAATCACCTTCACTCCCTCCAGGTCGTCATTGACAACATAGTGTGACACACCATTCTCACCCATCACTCTGGGACCACCAAGCTGCATCTGGGAGGTGTACACCTGCCTGCCTAGCACCTTGTTGAGGGCATTGTAGCCAGTGAGGATGATGGGCTGATCAGCACGCTGCACACAGCGCCTGCCCAAGCGTGCCAGGTAAGCACCAATACCCACAGTGCGGCCGCTGACCAGGGTGATGGTGAAGCCCTCACGCCATGCTCTGCGCAGCAGCAACAGGCAACAGTGTACCAAGTCTAAAAGGGCGACTTGGTCTATCTGCTGATGGCAACACTTCCAATTATGTTTGCAAACGAAGCAGCTCTTCTTGCACAGCTATTGATGCACAAGAAAGTCATCTGCACATACCCAGCAATGTATGCTGGGACTGTCTGGCTACTGTTGTGCCAAGTGTCGCCAGGTAACCACACCCACCTGCAGAAGAGGGTGCCTATAGCAGCGCTGCCACTCAGGTTCTCCACTCCCAACCCATCCTCAGAACCAACCACATCCTGAACAATCCAGCGCCGCTCGCCAGCGCGCGTCACATGTAACTCTGCCTTTACACTCTTGCCGACACGCTGGAAGTCATCTTCAGAGAGGTACATGTAGTTTATGCCCTTGCTGGGGTCTTCTTCATTCACCCAGGCAATCTGCATCCTATCACGGACCTGCAAAGTCAAAGGATAGCAGCTGGTAAGCCTGATGCCTACTGCAATTTCTGTGCGCAGGTCCAGGAGGCTGATCACACAAGACACAACATAAGTGACTGCCTCTCACCTCAGTGGCCAATCCAACACGTGCACCACTGTTGGCTGCCAAGTAGACCATTGGGAGTCTCTCTGTCAGTGCCAGCTCCCCAGCAGCTCGGAACAGTGCATCTTCACGTGGGCCAAAGGCACCTGACTGGTGTGTGATGTCATTGGCAACAGCAATGACCTGTCTGCCCTGCTGGCACTCTGGTGTCTTCAGTGTCATGTGCCATGCCACCATACCAATATCATTCAGACCAGGGCCTCGCTGCACACGCTCCAACTTGAGGTCGTTGCTGGTGAAGTACTGCTGGTCATTGGCAAACACCAGCTCATGTGCTTCAACCAGCCTGCCTGGTGGGGGCATGGATTGTGGTTCACCAGCTGCAGCACGGGCTGCCCAGGCACCACGCAGAGCGTTCTCAAACACACTGGGGAAATCATAGCAGTAGGTGGTGTTGTGCCGACGAGCAGCAAGACGCTTCTGCTGCAAAGCCTGCAGACATGTAGGTTGCAAGTGCTGTTCAGACCCTCCTCAAACCTGATGGAGCTGCCTTATGATGGTGGTGCATGGACAAGGGCCCTGGACAAAATGACCTATTCCCCAACTATTGCATGCAAACAAAACAAACCCTTGGATCAGCAGTCATTGCGAGCTAAAGAATGTGCAGCTTTATGCGCCGATGCGCACCTCAAGTGCTGGATATGGCTCAAGGATAAGACGGCCATTCAAACTTGCAGGTACAGAAGTGGGGACGCCTCCAGCTGCCAGAGCATATGTGAGAGTGCCATCAGCGGACATGACCTCTCGATATACCTCCACATGTTCTTCACCAGCCTCATGACCTGCAAGTACGTGTTACAGCATATCCAGGTATCTGTCAAGCAACTGTGCAATGCTGCTCTGTTACTACTGACATGCAAAGACTGTGAAGACAGCAGCAACAGAGTGCAAGGGGCTTTTAGATGCCATAGCCGAGACCTGCTGGTTTCAGTTGGTGATGTTTCCCCTACTCTCCCCTATCTAGCCCCTAGGTTTCAGCAGCACCTACCTGTTGGACAGGACACCACCAGACGCCATGCACCATTTGGCACTCTGAAGCGCATCTCCCAGACTGCCACACCAGCTGCCCTGAACAGGGTGTTGTGCTTGGCCACCAAGGCAGCACAAGCACTGCGCAAAGCACTGGCCACACGCCCCTCGTCCACGCCATGCAGGGACAGCACTGGCAGTACACTGTGATAGATGTGCACCCAGTCTGATCTGCCAGTCACACCCTGATGATCTGGTGCTGGACGTGTTAGTTCCTCCAGACAGTTGATCTGTCAGGTGAAAGCAGCAGAACACAATGGTCAGCACTCAACAGTGATGGGTGATCAGCCTAGAAGGTGTCGCTGTGTGCACCTGCACTACCTGCTACCCCGAACTGGTCAATGCAGCTAAGCAAGCGACCACTGCACAATCTGTGAAGGGACAAATTTGCCTATGACCCCTAAGATCTGAATAACGACGCACCAGTGCCTCCTCCAGCTCATCAACAGCAGCTGATGCAACCTTCTCAGTGTTGCCACTGTAGGTAGCTGCCAACATGGCAGGTGAGCCCAGCTGTCGCACTAACCCACGCAGGAAAGTGCGGCGCAATGCAGGTGCACGCTGGTCCTTACGCTCAGTGCAGTTGTACATGTGCCACTGCCTGTTACGGCTTGGTGTATACACTGCCTGAGTGGCAGCAAGCTTGTCAAGTTCCAGTAGACGGGCAACTGGAGCCTCAACCTGTGAGCAGACAACAACACATCACTGAGAGGTTGCAGTTCGTACATGAGGTTCCTTTCACAATGCAGAGGGAACACTGCTTTGCACACTGTCATGAAAGGTGTCATCATTCTGGTCCAGAGGGCCAGCTGTCAGTCCATGGTGGCATCTGCATCCTTGTGTCATCCTGGCACAAATGACACGTAGCCCAGGTTGACAGAGGTAATTGGGATGGGTGCTCAGAAAACAGCTTGAAGAATGCTCTGCTAATGCTCACCTGTCGCAGGCATGGCTCAAACTGGAAACTCTTCTTGTTGTCATCCCACACAAACCCATTGCGCACAGGCATAAGAGCAGCAGCAGCCAGAACTGTGACTGTGCCAACCTTCATGACCTGCAGAATGGTGGTTGCATCCTGGACAGCAGCAGCAGCCACCCTTGCAATCTGCTTGGGAGTGGCAGTGTTCCTGGGTCCATCTGACCCAATGAGCTCAACACTGCTGAACTCCTCTGCATCACAGCCCAGTAGAGGCGCACCACTGGCCAGCAGCTTGCCAGCATTGGGAGACACCACCAAGGACTCACTGCCATTGCAAACAGCAATGTGGAGGATGCTGCCGTTGGCATCAACACCAGCCTGACTGGCCAGGCTGCTGATGGCATTGCCAACCACCTGCAAAGCCGGAACGTAGCATTTAAACCTGTCAGAAGATTTGGCAGACACTACAGCAGACAATAAGGTAGCCTACCGTTGCAATAACAGCCCGGCACACCATGTGACACCACAAGACGCACACTCCACACACCGCTGCTTATGCCAAGATGGCAGCAATATGATTATCATACTGTGCGCACACACCAACACACCTGGAGACCCTTGTGCAAGTCCTTCAGGCTTGGTAACACCAGGAAAGCACCCATGGTCTGTCTGCGAGCCTCTGTTTGTGCTGTTCTTGGGTCATGGAACATCCAGGTTGCTGTCAGCATGGCTCCTGCCTGGTTGACTTGAGGCTCACACATCAGGAAGGGATGGTAGATACGCTTGACATAGGTCACCAAGGCACGGTACTGCAGGGCATGGTACTTGTCTTGGTTGTCCACAATCAGGCTGGCAAGGGCATCCTCAACTGCTGCAGGGGCTGCCACAAGGGTCTCGATCTTGTGCTCCACTGCAGGTGTGATAGCACCGCCTGTGCTGCTGTGTCTGTGTGGTGATGTGCTGCGAGGAGCCATCAGGCTATTAAGACCAGTGAAGACGCCTTCACGCATTGTGGCCTTACGGGGCACAACTGTGCTGCCTCCCAACATACCAGTCAGGGGTTGCTGGTTTGCAAAGTCGCCACTGACCTGTATCACAGCGGCAGCAAACAACAAACAAAGTCGGTGGATATGTTCAGCTGAAGATGTAATACGCCGACAGGGTGAAAAAGCTGTAACTTGGTTGAAATGCTCTACCAGGCAAGCCTGGTACTGAACAATGGCAATGACAGATAACACACCTGTGGCGAGAAGGGGGTCACGACTCCAGCAGATACAGTCGGTGAAAGCTTGCCGTCAGTCTCTGAGAACATATCCAGACCAGACAAGGCGCGGGCAACCACAGCACGCAGATCAGCCAACAGGCTAGCTTCCTGCAGGTGCAGAAACAGGCCATGAGCAGCTTATAGCTGGCTGACATCGGTCGAACAGCCAACAGACAGGCAACAGGCCTAAGGTGCACTCATGTGGCAGTGTGAATAAGGCATATCAGCCCAGTGGAACTGCAACAGTATCTGAGCATAGCTTGCTGCACTTACCAGCAGCTGTTGAGCACGCAGTGCCACTTCTGCAGTAGCCTTGCTGGACAGAGCGGCAAAGCGGCGCAGCAGTGACCTGTATGGCACAGGTGCTGGCAGCACCAATGTTGACAGCATCCTCTTGACCAGCTCCATCTTATGTCCAAGTCCCTGGTGGCTGATCACCATGTCAAGTACTGCTTGGTGGTCATTTGGATAAGACTTGCGCAGGGCATCAATCATCTCCTGCTCAGTCGTCAGCCCTGAGCTAGACTGGAACTTCTCTTCTACTTCAGCAAACATGGACAGCACCTCTTGTACAATGCTGCGGGCATACTCCTCAGGGCCACGGGCATGTGCCTTGGCAACGCGCATCAAGGGCTCCAGCTGCTGCTGCAGCATGGGCTTCTCAGAAGCAGGTGCACCCTGCAGGTGAACCCCAACATGAGAGTTACTGTGCTGCACAAGTGCAATCTTCTCTGACCAAGGAGGAGCAAAATCACATGGTAGGAGAACTCATGCACACGCTGATACCTGTTCACCCTATTTCTACCAATATCAAGGGCGCCAGCTGAGCTTCTGAACCAGGTGTCAAGTGTTGAAAGCACACCTGGCAGATTGCCTGTGACAGCAACAACCACTCACCTCCACTGCTTCACGGAGGACCCTGATCAGCTGCCGACCAGGGAATTCAGAGTTCATGCGGTCTGCTGAGAAGGCGCTGTTCAATGTGAGCTCATGCTCTTTGGTGACAGCATTCAGCTGAGCTGCCAAACCAGATGGAAGGCGGTTCTCCACGTATGAGAACTCCTCATTCCACTGCAGCACAGGCAAGGCTGGGTGATCCAGGCAGGACACTAGCTCTTCTAGGATGTCATCAACAGGGTAGTTGTAACCTGCAATGTAGGAGGAACAGTCATTAATGCATCAGTAAGGTCAGCTTATCTTACCTCACGGTGTATGTCACCAAGTCAATTGTCACGGAGAGTGCATGACCTGATACATGACAATGCTGCTTACCTGACATAATCATCTTGGCTGCATTCAAAGCCTGAGTGAACCTGTGATCTACGCGGTCGCTGTAGACTTGAGGTGGACCCAGACGTGGCAGCGTGCCGGTGAACTTCTCAGCGCGCTTCACTTTGGTGGGATCATCCAGGTCCATCCTTGCAATTAGCTCACCAGCATTGAGGGCTGATCCCTCATTCACCTGCAGCCAGGCACACCAGATATCCCTGATTGTTGCTCAACTGCTGGACCATAAGCCACTATGAACCTGAATCTCCTTGATGCTCTTCCTGTCCCAAGTGCACTCCTGTAATTCATCCTGCCTGTGACCACCAGGGCTGTGTGCTTATGATCGTGCAAGCCTTGATGGCCTTCATGCTCTTTGTGCCCATGTGCATTATCAAAAAGCATGCTGCCTGTGACAACACATGCTGTGTGCTTGTACTTGTCCCTACCTGAAAGTGAATTACACCTGCAGCTGGTGACAGCAGAGGCATCATCATCTTCATGACCTCCAGCTCTGCAAAGGCTTGTCCCAGCTCAACATGCTCGCCATTGGCCACCAGCTGGCGCACCAGCTTTCCTGGAGATAGCGCCACCACCCTGCTGGGGTCTGCCTCCTTGGCAATCAGGCAACTGAGAGTGTCCATCACCAGACGAGTGCCCATGGCCTCCTCTTCAGTGTGCAGCACATGGCTTTCGCCATCAACCTAAAGACAGAGGCAGCCAATAGCTATGAATATTCCAGCCCTGCTGCACACTCGCGGCTTGGTCGAGTTCAACAGCATGGCAAACATGATGGTTGTCACAAGCAGAGGCTGAATCCTCAACTTTTTGCTTGATTGTTTTCCCTGTCCAAACCACCCCCCAGAGAGACTGTGATGGTGTCTCCTGCCTGGTGCTCACCTGAAGCAGGAACCCACCATCACCCAGCTTCCTTGCCCAGACATCCACATTGCTGCCGTTCAGGCTGACATTGAATGTGAAAGGACCGCGTCTGATCACCTTCACATGATACTTGATGGCATCAATGACTAGGTCGTCCTGCAAGGTGGTACAGTACATAGCTCCTGATGTACTGCCGGGTGGACAAGGATGGGTGTTGCTGCTGGGCATGCACGATGCTCAGACCTCGTGTTGGCACCAAACGGTTGTGTGTAAGCCAAGCCAACCGCTGGACTTGATGCACCAGCTCATGTACTTTCAATCAAACCAAGCACACCCACACACCTGGAAGTAGATGAGGCTGATGTCTGGTGGTGGCAATTGACCCTTGGACAGGAAGCCCAGATACTCAGCAGCCTTGCAGGCAAAAGCTTCATGAGCACGAACAGCCGCAGCACCAATAACGCAAAGGTGCCAGGGTGGACGCTCAGCCTTGACATTGGCTGCAATGCGGCTGTCCAGCCAGCCAGTGTGGATCTCATTGTTGACAAACTCAGCACTCTGGAGCATGTCTGCTGCGTAGTCAATGATGGTGTGGATCTCTCCTCTCACACGGACATCACGCAGTGCCACAACCATGGCGCGTGTGGCAGCTTCACGAGTCGGACCTTGAGCGAAGAGGTGTCCAAACTGCACAAACCATTGCAGCAAGAAAGTGAGAGGTGTACACAATGTTCTAGGTGTATTATTGAGTGACCAAGACTCTAACCAGCATCATCTTGCAATAAGAGCAGTGACATCAGGGTTTCAAGAGCACCTCAATGCTTCAGGTGCATCTTACCTGTGAATCAGAGAACTCATGGATGCCGCCACCTCCTTTGACACTGAAGTATCCCCAAACCTCTGGTGTGGGCTTGAACACCACCTACAAGTTGCAGTGACAGCAGCAGCAGAGCGTTTATCCTGGGCATGCAGCATGCTTCCCAACATGTACACCATGCTTCCCAACATGTACACCATGCTTCACATCATGTACACCATGCTTCACATCATGTACACCAAAGACTGTCACCAAACACAGCATGAGTGGAGTCACAAGAGAAGCAACAGCCTAGCAGGTCTCACCTCATCCACACGGCCAGCTGTTGGCTTGAAGCCATCACCAGCATTCTCGCTGGTGATGCGCACAGCAACCACATGCTTCTGAGGCAGCCTCTGTGGTGTAGTCTCAATGTCAAAGAAGTCTGCACCCTTGGGATCCTTGCTGAAGGTGTTACGGATGCAAGGGATGCGCCACAACGGGATGCCCATCCCCACCATAAGCTGGATAGAAGGTATGTTGGTCTCAGTGATACCCTCAGTGACAGGATGCTCCACCTGCAGATTGGTTTCTTCTTGCTCAGTCAATGCCGGTGACTTCTCCTTCTGCCTATTACACATCTAAGAGCACTTGGCTGATGTACAAGACAGCAGCAGGTGACAATACCCCATTCATTCCCCAATCCTGGCAACCCCCAAGCAGCAATGCAGCTTGCAAAAGACTTCTGACACCAACATGCACACCTGCAGCCTTGGGTTGAGCTCCAAGAAGCAATACTTCTTCTCGTCGATGAGGTATAAGTATTCCACAGTTGCTGCTCCAACATACCCAACACTGCGTGCCAGAGCTCGTGCACAGCGCTCCATCTCCCGCAAAGCATCCTGTGACGCTGCCACTGCAGGGCCCTCCTCAATGATCTTCTGATGACGACGCTGCACACTGCAATCGCGTGTGAACAGTGAACACACATTCCCATGCATATCTGCAACAAGCTGCACCTCCAAATGACGGCTGGCAGGTGCAAGCTTCATGGCAAAGATAGGAGAACCAGGGACCTGCATGTAGTGTACAGGTAACAGACTCACTGCTGATAGCTCAACTCAGAGGCAACAGCAGCATGCAGCATCCAGCTCAAAATACTGCAGCCAGAACTTCATTTTGTGTGCAAGCAATCCCTTTAGGTGTATCGAGGTCAAGATACTGAGTGATAGTCCCTAACATCCTGAACCAGATGTCCCATCCTAGGTGGTAGCTGCAGGACGGGAGGGCGATACAGCCGCACTACCTAGCACTCACCTCTCCTTGAATCTGTTTGAACACCTGACGCACTTCATCGTCACTGTGCACCTTGCGGATACCTTTGCCACCACCACCCCATGATGCCTTCAACATGATAGGGTATCCGATGCGCTGACAGCTGTCAATGGCCTCCTCCAGGCTGAATACGCAGGCCTTGTTGTAAGTATCCTCTGGAATGTTACCATTGCAGTCAGCAAAGCTCACAGCCACACCAGAGCCGGACCAGGGCAGGGTAGGAACCCCAGCAGCTTGAGCCAGGATTGTGGACCCAATCTGCAGGGGATGTAGATGAGCAAGCAAAGGCGTGTGCAAGTTGAGTGATCATGTAAAACCTGATAGCATGTGCTGTTGACTATTTGTGATCACACAACCGTGCTTCAGTGACACAACATTGCAGATAACCCACCTTATCGCCAAGAGCAGCCATGGCTTCTGCTGGAGGTCCCAAGAATCTGATTCCCTTGGCTTTCAGTGCTTCGGGTAACTCAGGGTTTTCAGATGCATGACCCCTGCAGTAGCGCAAGTGCATTTGTGGTCAGACGTTTGCTGCTGATGAAGCTAGACAATGCTGCTGTGCACAGAAATATGCAGCAGCACACAGGTCCGCCATTGTGACTGCTGCAGGACATAGTGCCAGGGATACCAGGTACCTGGGGACAATAGTGCAAGGATACTCTGCAGGCACTCATCCAGGACTCACCAGCCTGGCCACACGGCATCAACACCAGCACGCTCAGCAATCTGCACAATCAGCTTCACATTCGCATAATTATTGTTGTTGGTACCACCAGGGACTTCCACAAACTGGTCAGCTTGTGTGACATGCTCAGCGTTGATGCGAATGTCCTCAGGGGTTGCCATGGCTACCATCGCCACAGCTCTGGGGGAACCGAACGTTTGCACTGCCCACGACCGAATGCTGCGCATGAACTTCACAGCTGCCAGCCCATTGTTTGCCACAAGGACGCTGCACACACAAGGACCAAACATCGCCAGGTCAAAACAACTCATTGAATAGACCTTACATTTAAGCCATGAATGCCTGCCTTGCAAGACAATGCTGATACATAGGCTGTTGTTGATGCAGTAATCCAGCAATATACCACAACATCAGTCTGCAAGGCACACCAACTGCTGCTAATGAAGGGTTCTGCCATACCTGTGGATCGGTCTATCGCCACCTAGCTCTGCAACGTATGTATCAACGAGCTTGGCCAAGCTGGGTGGCCGCTTTGGCAATCCCATTCTCAATGGGTTAGTAGGGGCACTGCAGCACGCACGGGTGCAGACATGAGGCTGGATTGTACATAGGCTGCACAAAGGGACAGGTAGTCACAAGAACAGCTGCACCAGCTCTGCAGTGAAATTACCTGGCCATGTCAGTGAACGACAGGGTTCTGCTGTGGAAAGAACCCTTGGTTGCAGTTGCGTGGTCTCCGTTCTCATACTCAGTATGCTGCCCATTCGATGCAGGGGCGCCAACCACCTCTACTGGCATGTTGCTGCCAGGCATTGGGGTGTCCCCTTGTCCCAGGGCGCTTCAGTCAACTGCGGCAGGCATCACATCGTGTACGCTGCGGTCTATGTAGCCAGTTTATTAACCTCAATCAACACAGACAGCTACGGCATGGACGCTACGGCACCCAAGATGGTCTTGTCGGTTGCAGAGGACCCGAGGTCTTGAGCAACCGATGCAGCCTAGAATAACAAAAATACATATCTAACAAATTAACCAACCTTGGCATAAACAGCAAGGTTCTCGCCAGGTACTAGCTGAACAACCAGCGTTCGCTTCTTCTTCACACTGTCGGGTTCCCGTATACTTTACGTTTCTACCTGGACAAAACACAAGCACTGTCGACGAATATCAGTGTACGCGCCTGCTTCACACCAGAAGTGTGCATCTTAAGCACAGCCCAAACGCCGTTACTGCCCTAATCATTGGTGGTTTTCAAACCAGGAAACTGGCAATCACAAGAACTTGACATTATGGGTGCCTTCTTTCTGTTTGCAAGGCAGCGAGCGATCATCTGCAGCGGACTGTGTTGTAGCATCGCACGTGTACGTGCAACTGCGTTGGCAGTCGGCAATCCTAGGCTTGCCTGACTGTTAAGCAGAAGTACTCTGTATAGTAATTTTTGAGTGCATCTGCATGATTACTACGCTTGAAACGGTCATCGGCATTGCCGAGAAGGTTTCCGAGATGGCGGAAAGTTCCCAGGCAGCTGTCGTGTGTTGATGGCAGTTGATCATAATGTCCTGTGATCCTGACCAAACATTTGGTGTCTATGTCGCATAACAAAGATGCCAATGCAGCAAAGTTGCTTATCTTAGCAGAATGCCCGCACTGTGCCAACCAGTAGCCAGTGTACGGGGATTTCCGGACAAGGCATGAACAGGCACATGGAGGCAGCACATGGGTACACATGTAGAAGGTCAAATGGCTCGTGAACATCTATAAAGCTGCTTGCTATGCTTGCTACCTTGAGATAAGGGGACTCAACTTTAGGTGTACACTTCTGTGAAGTTTACAAACAAATTGCGATGGCAGTGGCCGCCGATGCAATCACGATTACGGAATGATGCAGCGTTGAACAATGGCGGTACCATATCTATGGTATCATACAAACTTTCAAGGCTTTCTGAAAGGTATGTCAGACAGCTAGCCATGCAACACACTTAGGAGCAGCAATTGCTTGTTTTTGTCTACCAGCATTGCATTCACTTTGCTGCACAAATTTTGTTTCTTAAGTGCTGCTCAGCATATGCTGAATACAGCTCAATACAAGCAACATGCATCTTGCTTGTTGCATGGCTGATCCAATTTGAGTCAAAAGATGACTATGACAGCTGCTTTGGGGCCTGCACTGCGGGCTAAAGCAGTGGCTGTACCGTACGGTTGCACTGCGACTTCCAAATCTGGCAAGATCAATAAGTCGTTGATTCAAGGCTGTCACTGGAGAAAATCGTATGTGCTGCCGTTGTGATGGACTGGGTTACACATGAATATGGCCACATATATGCATGAATGCCTTCATGCAGGATATGAAAGACTTAGCCATGCAACATAGAAGATGCTCATCAATGCTAAAAATCATGCACTGGGGCCCCCACCCAGAGCTGTGTCATCAAGAAGTAGAGTTGTGCTTCTGAACCTGAGTCCCGTTCAGTGCGGGATATGACATATATGCGGTAATGGGTGGCCAGCCACACGAACCACCTGCAGTAGCAGGAAGCCCCGGCACTGCCTATGTGACCTTACACACATATCAATGACTCAACTGCAGATTTGCTGGAGTACAAGGTAAGCTTCCTGAGGTGCACCCAGGTCTGTACAACCAGTTCAACAACTCATAACTGAGAACACAGTCGACAGCAACAGCAATACCTGCCAGTGGACTTGACTCGAACTCTACATGCACAGAGGCCTTGGCAATTCAACACAACTCAACTCAACCCAATGATACGAAGTAAGATGTTGTTATTGTTGCTTCTTCAGTGGCTTCAGCTCAGTTGGGTCCATGTAGGTACCAAGCAACTTGTCCCAGACTGTAAAGTACGGTTGGGAATAGTTCTTCCTAAACCCTCTTGGGTCATGGTGCACATCATGATACACAGCATTGTTTGGAAACACGTCATGCAAGGGGTTGACAGGAAAACGATACCCACTGTGATCCAATACTGTCTTGACTGTGGAGAAAGTGAAAAACGCCACTGAACCCTTGCAGCTGATGCCACTGGCATAGAATGATACCACACCCCCTACTGTATCCAACAGTAGTGCCTCCAGGGGATGATTGAAAAGTGCACCGTATGCATAACACACAACCATTCTGTGATGATGAGAGTGAATAGCATTGTACAGTGTCTTGCTCTCATGCATCCACCTGTGAATGAAATACTGCCAGGCATCCATAACAGCCATTGCTAGGAGGAACTCCGGAACTGCTCTAAGCCAACCAGTCCATGGCTTGGCTTCACAAAAGCCTGGGTCGACAAGTGTCATGACAACTCCTACTGATACCTGGATTGCATGCTGCAGCAGCACACGCCAGAATACTGTGCTTCTGCTGACCATGTTGCGTTGTGCTGCTTCTTGCTGCGGATGTAGGCGATAAGCCTCAAATGCTGGAAGCTTCAATCTATCCAATGTCTCGAAGTACGCCGAGACGGCCCAGTAAAACACCACCGGCAACAGAGACACCCATAGTTCTGTTGATGATATCGTCAAACGTTCTGCTGCAACTGTCCTGCAGTGCTGCCACAACTGCTGTGCTGCAAGCCCCACTGACTCCATGGCTGCTGATGTGCCTGCAGTAGACGAGAAGGGTTACTATCTTCAACGATGAAGTGGCTTGAAGGCACAATCCAGCAGATACAGCGCAGCAAAAAGCGAAAGCACGAGCAAAGTGTCCAACCCCAGGGCTGCATCTGTACAGGACAACTGATACGGACGAAGGAGTTGCCATTAGCTTACCTCGAAACAAAACCTGCTGCTATATTATTTTACTGAAACCATGTGGGGCTCAAACAACCTGCTACCATGGCGGTCGTTCCTGTGGTGCTGACAGTCAGAACAGGCTGGAGCGAACACAGCAGGGCGGTGCAGTTTGGGCGATGCACAGAGCTGCACACCACGGAGCGCATAAACTACTTCGCACTGCAGTGCAGCATCCAAACCTGCTTATTCAAATTGACGGTTTGTCATTCGGTCACCGGGAGGGCGCTCAAGACATACAGGTTTTGCGATGCGTTGCCTGACCTGGTCAGATTGTATGAACATGATATGCTTGTGCCTCAAATGTACATTGAGGCTTTCGTGCTTCCTTTTTGCCTGTGGTCAAGCGCTGACCCAGCACTGCTGCCTGACAGCAGCAGCTCTCTTCCTGCTGATTAACGACGATATCGTCTGCGAGATGTTGTTAACCTATCAGTGAGCAGCAGAAAATCTGCAGCGTCGCAAGCTGTATCCCCGCAACGCTGCTGCAGCAACCACTTGTCAACAGGTGTATAGCTGCAGCTGGCCCTTGAATGCCCAGCCTGCTGTCCTGAATCGCGCCAGAATATGAAGAAGCTGGTTGTTTGCAGACTAAGTTTAAATTCCCGTTGTCTATCACAAAGTTACATGCTTTCTACCTACAGTCACCTTAGGGCACGGTGCTGCTGGTGCTGCTTGCCATGCATGTGTTGCCCCAGCAGCACAGCTGCATACAAGCAGTATGTATCGAGACCTGTTGCCTATTTGACGTAGGTGCGCATCAGGGGTGTCAGATTTCGCCTCTGCACTATCTACCTGTGGTGACCTGGCCAGTCAAACCTCAGCTGTTTGACAGGTGTACAGATGATCAGTCCTCTGTCAATAACAAGAGCTAGCCAAGGCAGCATTGACACCATAATGATGGGCTTCACATTATGTGCATCACCAAGTGATCGATATTTTACTATGATATGGACAGGTCACACCCATGCTACTGCAGTTGCTGCTTACTTGCTCACACTACTATTTCGCATGACACCAAACACCATGGTGTAAACTGCATCCAGTCCACGCTACATGGTGCAGCATCCTTTTCAAGTGGGGACCCCTTAAAAGCAGCAATTGCTTTTTACAATTCAAGAATGCATTTGGAAGGCTGCTGGGCAAGCAATATTTGATCTCATATATGAGCAATGTTTGCTTTGGCTGACTGCGGACTATGTGTCTTCGCATGCCAGACTGTTGCCCGATGGCATTATTGCTATGGCTGATGGGTGGTTTGTATATGAAAGACTTATAGACTGTTGCCCGGCATGTAGTGCATGGTCGCTCTCTGCAGCAATTGTGTAGTGAACGATCGGTCAGTGGTCTTCCGGTACTTGCCAGTGAGAGGGATATCATGTGCGTTATGCAGAGATAACAGTGCCGCATGAAGCATGCATATGGCTCGAGCCTTGAAGGAACAGATGGTGATCATCATCAACTTTGCTGACAGCCTGTCAGGATGCTCCGGTGTTCACAGTTGCCACGACTTGTTTGCAGGTCTGTGGACCATATATGGATGATGAGAACCCTGATGATGCCCCGGCACATATATATAGTACATAGGAGCAGCAGTTGCTTGTTTTATCAGCCAGCATTGCATTCACTTTGCTGCATGAGCCAAACTTTCTTTCACATAGTACAGATGACACATACAGGCTGTCATGACTCGTGAGTCATGACCTACTCAGTAGTCAAGTGCTAGTGAAAACCATCTGGAGCCATAGCACAAACCGCCTGAGGTACGTGCTGTTGCCAGAAGCTGTTGATTGTTGCCGTAGTACACGGTCAGATCACCTGGCAGAGACAACTTTCCCTGTTACTCTGTGTCGCCCTTATGTACAACAGCTGTCATCAGATGCCATCACAGTGCTCACATGTGAGCATTATGGACTTCATGGCAAGAACAAGTGCATTGGTCAGGGCTCTGTCCTGTGCTTCATGTGGACACACCATACAGGGCCCTGTCAGTACAGCATGGTGTCAGGACGTCAAGCAGCGCCAACACCATGCAGGGTGATACTGCAGCCTATATTGAACACAATATCAGCCAACAATCAATGCGCAGTAATCACATCCAATTCATCGTGATAACCTGGTGACCAATGCTGCAATGCTGAACAACGGGCACGTCAGCTGCCCCACTTCAGCACACCACCACAGAAACCACTAGCAGTGGGCCAGTAATCACACGCACCCTCAGGAGGCAAGAGGGGTCCCACAGCATCCTGGATCTGCAGTGCGTGCCACGCACTAGTGCTGCTGTCACAGCTGGAAAGGAATATGGGAACAAAGCAAATGTTATTGTTTGATGTGCAGCATATTCCAGCCACCCAGCAAACCTTATGAAACTTTTGTGAACCTACTTGACCCGCCATGTGATGAGCAGCCAAAATTCATGGCACGAAAAGCTTTGCTCTCAGTGTTGGCAATACCATCAAATGTGTATGCCCTACTCGGCACACCTATAGAAGGGGTGGCGCGCACAAACAAGAGTCTCTGATCAAATCAAAACATCAAGACAAAGCTGCCCAGTCCTCTCCTGCCCTAGTCTACTGTCACATCAATCATTCAAAGAGTCCTGAGTCGTGTTTCTAATATACCAGCTCATGGTTGTTGTGTGCAACCATAGATGTACCACGTCTTTCAGTGGTCTGTGTGGGTAGGGAATTCTCCTAACGTCATTTGTTGTTGTACAGCAACATCAGTCGTATACCTCTCTCACAAGCATCTGACACTTGGCAGGCCCTCAGGGAGTCACCAGTGCAAGCACCACACCTCAGAAGCATACAACTTGATGCAGCCTCGCTTGCAGAGGGCATACGCCGTCAGCAATTGCCATGTCGTTTTTGTAATGTTATGAATCACATCCTGCGTGACTGAATCCTCGAGTGTGCCCTCCTGCTAGCTTGCTTGAATCAACACATCAGTGGCTGCACTGAGGGGTGATTGATCACTGTCTGGCCTTGTTCTAATCCTCCAGTCATTGCACAAGGAATGGTGCTGCTGTCAGCTACCCCTGTGACTGCTTTATTGCTGCAATTCTGCTGGCCATCATCTTGCTGCTGCTGGTCGCCTAACAGATCCAACAACTGGCGCAGCTCTTCAGGCCCCCAATTCCTGTGTTCAAGCGGCTGCTCTTCAAGATGTTGAGACTGTTGCTGGGGTGCATAAGCTGGAATGCTCGCAATCATGCCACAGCCAGGCAGTGTACTTGGTAGGCTCAGCGTATTTGGGGCTGCGGGCATTGCGGCTGTGATACCTCCAGACCAATTCACTGCAAGCTGCAATTGTTGTTGGTGACGCAGTGGCTGCTGATCTACAGAGTCTGCTAACAGGCTATGCTGGTTGTGCAGTTGAGGTGGTAGAGAAGTGGGAATAGAAGTGGCGGAGACATGTAGATTGTAGCGTGAAGCAGAACTACAGACCCCTGGGACCAGCTGCTGGGCACGATGCTGCAGGAGTGCATGATGCTGTGCTTGCAAGTCATGGCCACTTTTGTGCAAGACTACAGGCTGGTATGGTGCCTGCTGCTGCAAGGCCAAAGGGGGATGGCTCGCTGATGTGGGAACAGAGTAGCGCTGCTCCAGCCGCACTTCAGCCAATGGCTGCGAGTATGACAGGCACAGGGGCAGTGGCTGCTGCAGCTGTGCTGTCTGCACTTCTCCCTGTAATTGCAGCTCAGACCTGCCTGACCAAGGAGCTGGTGCACATGTGCTGGTGCTCTGCTGTAACCCACTGGGTGTTACACTGCACAGGTACTTGTACAAGCTGGTGATTGCACCTGGCTCCTCTGAAGGTGATGTCAAGGCAGCCATTGTGTTTGGGCATGCTGCTTTGGTGGTGCTCAGCACGCAGCTGCTCTCATCTGGTTTGTGGTTGGCAACGGCCATAGTGCTGATATCACATGTCAGATGAAAGCCCTGCACACATGATCAACATGTGTTATGGGTGAACCACATGCAGGCTATGGCATTCACTGGGCTGGCAATGTGTGTATCAGTTTGTGTAGCATTCAGATATCTGGTTTTGTCTGACACAATTACCGTACAGAAGTGCTGCAAGGTGGTCAGCTGCTGTCATGTAGGTTGATCACCTTGTGGCCGGTGAGGTCATCTACTGCCTGTCTTGTCTGACTGTAAGGCGCCTCTGCGACAGTGGCGCCAGGAATATTGATTATCAAATCCGGTTTTCTGACACTACCCGCAGTACTGTCACCTGTCAACAGACAAACAACAAGCTAGCTTGATGCTTTTGATGATCTGGCCTTATGCCATTATCCCTGAGCAACACACATGCATGCAATCATGGGCTGTCAGCAACAGGTGCAGGGACTGAAAACACAGGTGAGACACGACAAGTTTGACGTCACACAGTATAGGCTGACCTGTATGCTGAGAGATGAAGTTGGATGAATAGCCATACTGCTGCTGTTCCAGCTGTTCCAGCCATGGGCCCTGCACCAGTCTGTGGCGCGGCTGATCCCTCAAGATGGTTGCCTGGGCACTGAGGTCGCTCAAGCGAGGAGCTACACAACGTTCATTTGGTTCCACAGTCCCTTTACGTTTCTTCTCAAGAGCAGCAAAGCGGTTTTTGACAGCATTGTCAGTCCTGCCACCTATTTCCTGAGCAATCAGAGTCCATTTGTTGCCATGCTTTTTGTGACCCTCTAGCAACTGCGCATCCTCCTGCGAGCAAAACGGTTGTTGAGAATGCTGCAAGCATCAAACTGTCCTGCTTGTTAAAGTACATACGAGCGTGTCACTGCTTGCTGGTGTTGACTAAAGCTCTCAACCTTTTAAAAAGAGGTCAAAGGCTTACCTCTGCCGTCCAGGAGCCCTGCTTGCGTTCTTCCAGAGCAATAAAATTTTTCCATCGCCTCCGACACTGCAGCAACAACAACCTGGTGGCATAAACGTCCGCAGGCCCAACAGGCGTACGGGCCGCGTTTTCGTCAAGACAGTACCTGCTTGCTACCCTTGGTACCGAGCTGGCTAGCAATCAAACTCCACTTCTTGGAGCCATGAACGTCTACTAGCTGTGCTAGTTGCTGATCTTCCTGCATGTGCACCCCACGAGTGACATTTTAGGACACACCGTACGGTGCACGATAAAGGCACATTATCGGTGTAGCAGGCGCTGCAAACCATACCTCTGTGGTCCAGATCGTTCCTGGGGGCATAGCGTTGTTCTGCTCCGTGTTCAGCTGAAGGCTGAGCTGGGAAGGGACCGAAAGCACTACAGTATTAGGAGGTCTTGTCCCTTTAATACTGTATGAATATCCAAAAATCCAGCAATAAAGATGTCCTTGCTAAGGACACACAATCCAGCGTTGGTCCAAAACAAGACCAAATAGCTTAGCACCAACGTGTGCCCGACAAGTTATTAGTCTTTGCCTATCACTAGTTTGGGGTACTGCTATTGATTTTCCAGGAAGCTTGGCAACTGCTGACGCATACTAAACTCAGTATATAATACGATGGGGTGTTACAGCGGTTCTGCAAAACAGTCTCTCAGGCGGTGCTGTTTGGACGAATAAGGATGTGCTCTCTGATACTTGGTGTCATTGTATCGGTCATCTGCTTTACATTGTACAGGGCTACCCGCGTGATGTCCTACTAGGTGGGGTTGACGTTGACGTTGACGCAAGTGCTTAGGCGATCGCTACAGAGATCGTGTAAGAGACAACACAGCAGTTGTCTCTGCTATACCAAGATATGATGTCACAGGGTAATCCTGTGCTGAATGGTCATGCATGCACTTGATCTCGGCTGATGAGAATGCCTAGTCTGACAAGTACTGCTGCAACAAACAGTCCTGTAAATTTGGGAATGCTTCTGGCTGCTTCAATACTACCCGTTCAGATGTAACCATTACCCTGATAGGTTGAATGATCTATTACGGGTCAACAGCTCCAACATCATACTATGAGTGTGAAAGGAGCTGAGCAGTATGTTGCACCGTGTGGCTCAGGTCACTGTACTCTAGTGGCCCTTCACTGCAATGTTACGTTGACTAGGTAAATGAGAAACATAGAAGCACAAGCAAAGCATATACATGACAGAACATGGTTATACAGCATACAGCATGACATTGGTGCATGACATTGGTGCCTCACTCCGGAATTAAAGCCAGAGCTCGGGAACTACAACACTACTGGGGCGTGGGGTCGCAAGGCAGGGTCATCAATACAGCACAAGCTGTTCACCGCCACATACAGGAGTCACGGAGCAGTGTCACAAACACCATGGCACACTTACAGTCATATTGGCAACTGAGGACATATGTAACCCGGTTACTAACTGAGCTACATGGTTCAGCTGTACTAGGCATCTTACTTGTTGCATGGCTAACTTGATAACATGGATAAAGAACCCAGGACACAGCAGCATCATTTGCAATTCTGAGAGGGACACAAAGCTGGTTGAGGCAAGCGTGACACCAAGTGTAACCTCAAGTACATGGTGATTGGTCTGGCTTGCATAAGCAAGTCAAGCTATGCCTGATGCGATGGTCATCCACAGGGGTTGACACAGCCAGTTTATTACTGAGACAAGCCTCCACCACTGTCACATTGCGACGCTAGCAGATACTTCAATAGGTCAGCAACTACAGCCACACTCAAGCTGTTGCCCAGCAGCTTGTAACACTGTCGAGTACTCAGGTCAGCAGGAAAAGAGAAGTTGCTGGGAAAAGAGTGCAGCTTGGCAATCTCCATAGGAGTGAAATATCTCAGCTTGAGTTTGTGCCAAGCGTGCGCAAGATCTTGCTTTGTGCAAGCCGCCTGATGATCTCCTTCTGTGTTTGTTGGTTGCTCATAGTGTGGCTGCATGTTTGCTGTGTCATTCCCGGCAAGAGGCCAAGGTCTGTCCTGCCCTAGTACCTGACTATTGATCTGGCTGCCAGTGGCATCTGGCTGTCCTGCTTCACTGTCATCCCACCAGCTGTCCGGCACACTGGAATATCCCTCGTAATACAGACTGCCCTGTCCCCCCACAAGCCTCCATCTGCTGTCTACACTGTTGGGAGCAACAGTGGCAAGAAGAGAGCCTGCACCACGTGCAAGTTTACCATACGCTTTGGTGAAGCAGTTGCAGCTGCGGCTGCCAGCTGTGACCCCATCTATCACCTCTGCATACCTCTCGATGACTGCAAAGGGGACCTGATAGTCTGCATCGGAGTCAGCTACACTGGCACCTTGCTGCATTGATGACTGCTGCTGTGGGAGTGCTGTGCTCAACGAGTCCATTGACTGTGGCTCTTGGTCGCTGGTACCCCACAGATACTCGCTGATAGACTGCACATACTCAACATGGCTCCCCTGAAGCAACACATGAGAAAAACAAGGGTTGCTAAGCAGCGCAGCAGCAGCAGCACTCGATAGCATTGCTGTGCACCAAACATTGCTTGCTATAGCATGGTGGTGTCGACCTAACGCGTTTTAAAAATGGTGCAGGTGAGGAGGTCAGGAGTCTTCTGCAGGGTGCAATAGGCATCAATCACTCACAATGGCCACCATCACTCACCATTTGCTGGGCTGCTGCTGCTTGCAAGCATTGTTGATCTGCCTGGCTGCCCCACAACTTTACCAGAAGTGTTGGTGTGCACTGGCACGGCTGCACCGCAGGAGGTAACGGCACAAGAGGTGCATCTTTGCTACCCAGACAGAAATATCTGCAGGAAGTGAGGAGAAAGGTGGATTGTTGGCTGGGGATGCCATCATATGAAACCAGCAGTTAGTATGAAATGTAAGGACTTGCAGCATGAATCATTCTTAGCGGCAGTTCCTGCAGACACATGTTCTGTGTAAGCCTTCCCAGGGGTCTCACCTTGGTCTGCTGTAGGGGACTCCATACTGCAGAGGAGTCAATATGAACTCTTGCACATGGTAGCCTGCCTCTATCAGGGCTCGGGTAAGCAGCGCATGCACATCAGACACCTCAAAGCCAACCACATTCTCCAGCAGTAACCACTTTGGCGGCAGTTTCATAGCTGCAATCTGGTCTAGTATGTTGAGGAAGCTGCGGCTGCGATCATCTTGTCCTCCAAGCTGGTTGCCTTGCCGTGTGAAAGGCTGGCAGGGTGGAGCCAGCATCCACAAATCAGCTGCGTAATGATCCAGTTCCTTGGCTGTTATGCCATCCAGGTTGACCTACAGCAGGTGGCAGGTAGTACAGTCAAGCCTTGCAAGCAAACCAGGGCTGTCAAGGACAATTGCACTTACTGAACTGATTGCTGTTGCTGAGATGCTGCTCGACACGCCGCTCACTTCAAGGATCGTTTACATGTAGTGGACTGATTGAGATTTTGCAAAACGAACTCCTTTTCTCCGCTCAAAGGTCTTATTCCTGCTGTGATAGCAGCAATACAGATAGGCTTGTTGCCCTGAAGCCCACCTGCTTGGCAAGTTGGCCAAAGTTATGCTGATACACGTGATTAGCTATGTGATTAACGTCGAAGGCCGCAAGTACCTGTGCTGCAGGTCTCACAGATTTCAGGGCAGCATGCATGCCCCCGATGCCAGAGTAGAACTCAAGGGCGGTGAGAGCTGCCATGGCGATCAACGCGGCTAGCTAGTCATTGGACTAGATTAGACAACACGAAGCAGGCGAACATCCTGGCTTGCTGGCCTAGTGTTGCGTGTACCCCGAAGTCCCGCCCAGGTTCAGTTGCGAAGTAGAGTTCTTGGGCCGTGCATTGGCAGACACCGGTGTCCAGGGACTGTCCAAAACCCTTGGAGTTGTACATCGCACGTACACAGCCAACACACTCGTCGAAAGTACAATGCAGCTGCACAGAGCTGGTACGTACTATCAGCAGCAACCCAGCGCAATGAGCTGATCTCTATAGAACTCAGCAACTCGCTTTTGCGTTACAGGGAGCTGCATCTCATCACAACCTCACGGACGATGCAAGGTAGATTCGCTTTCCCCAACACATTCACTGACTCGCTGCTGTCTCTAAAAAGCCTGGCCGCCAGCAAACGCCATATGTATATGCACATTGATCAAGTACAGCAGCTCAGATGTTGTCTAGTTCTACTACAACGCATGTGCACCAGCCAGACATGAGCTTGCTTCAGCCATGGGCTGTTGATTGTCAAGATCACTCTTTGGTTCCATCATCAACCACAGGCACCCCTGCAGCCACTCTTATGGACATCAGCACGCAGCAATAGACATGTTGTGAGGGCTGCAGCTCTCAAGGAGGCAGCGGATGTCACCAGCAGACGTGAGCTGATCACTAGCCTGGTCACTGGTGGTTTTCTGTTGGCTCTGCCTGGGAGCTCAGTAGCTGCAACAAACCCCTGTGACCTTGTCAGCAGCCCCAACGGTCTTCAGTACTGTGATGTCAAGGTTGGGGAGGGGGCTGAACCCGTCCAGGGATCGCTCATCAGGTGTGTGGATATGTAGCTGTCAGTATGGGGTTCGAGAGCTGCTGTGCTGCGTTGGTACCAATCACTTGCGCTGGGAACAGCTATTGATGGGACTCTTCTCAAGACTCATTTGAGGTAATATAGAGCAATGCCGCAGCTCACACAGCTGTAATGACTTTTGCTACTGTATGCCCTCCATAGAAGCACAACAATGGATACATCAACACTGAAGTGTTTTGGATGCTTCTATACCTTGTGACAGGTGTCATTACACTGGTCGTCTAGCCAGCAACAATGCCGTGTTTGACTCTAGCTATGATCGGGGCAGGCCACTAACGTTCAAAATTGGTGTTCACGAGGTGATCTCTGGCTGGGACTTGGGGATCCTTGGCACTGAGGTGAGGCACAGTGAGCACATTGTGCAATGTTCAAGGCCCTTGAATCAAGGGTCAATGAGGCTGTGTGTGGATTAATTTCATTTGGGTGTACATGAGAGATGAGGTCAACTGCACCACCGAGAGCTTGCAACATCATATATACATGTCAACATAATGCATGTAAGTTGGTATGCACAGTGAAGTTTATTCAGGTGAGGAAGATCTGGGCAGCAGCCATTTGCATCAGAGACAGATACCAAGTGATTTGATTCAGCCAGCTCCTCAAGGTACCTCATCAGAGCAGGTGTATGCTGTTGTGATATGTTCAGGGTATCCCACCCATGAAGGAAGGTGGAAAGAGGGTTTTGCTAATTCCTCCAGGTAAGGCCTGCTGAAATTGGCGGCGTGTCACGCAACTGTGGCAGAGGCACAGCTCAATGCAACTTGCAAAGCAACGCTGCCCCAACGCACTTGCAGAATGCCAGTCATGCAGGTGTTCCTGCTGTTTGTCAAGTGCCTGTATGATACGGCAACTGCAATCAATGCAGTCCTGGCTCAAGCAACACAGCCTCTAGCTTCAGTTGCAGCTGCTACGTTTGGCGATTCAAGATTGAGCTTTTGGCCTCATATGTCATTGCTGTGGACGTACAATATGACTTTCTGTACAGACCTCTGTTGCTGTCTCCGTTGTTGGTACAGAATTGGGGTATGGCTCGCGAGGAGCCGGTGGTGTCATCCCTCCAAATGCAAGTTTGCTGTTTGAGGTGAGGGCTGTGCTGCATGTCAACAGCGGGTCTTGCAGCATGTCCCCTGTTTGCAGTTATTTGGACATCAACAGATGCCTGCAAGAGGCATTGGTATGCTGAAATTGCTGCATACTAGGTGGCACAGCTCTGTTAGGCATGCTAGCGGTTTTATGTGGCATGGCCAAACTCTGTCTTATGAGGTGCCACAACAGCAGGTCACTGACATTATGGTAGCTCTACTGGTGGTTTGCATTGTGAGCAAATTTGGCCATGCAGCATAAAATGTGCCTAACAGATTGTATTGTATGGAAATGAGGTTCAGCACTGCTGGCAGAGCATGCAGATATGTCTCTGAGTCACTGTTGTTGCAGCAGCACGGGCCTTCAGACATGATATGCGACTGACCTGTGTTCTCTGTACCGCTCAGGTGGAGTTATTGAGCAAGCCTGGCCGAAGATGATGATAAAAAGATCTCAGTGTGCACACAGGAGTGGCGATTTCAGCGATCAGGGCCAATGACATACTATCAGAAGAACAGCTGTCTTACAGGCAGGAGAAAAAAGGCACTAGGCTTCGTTGAGCAGCAGACACCTTGCGCAGCGGCCACGGTCTACAACAGCCTGCGGATGGTAGCAAAATGTCAGCCTGTCAGCTGCCAGCAGTGACTGTTGTTATGAGCCATGTCTCCTTTCGCCAGTACATGGGGCCACCGTGAAAGTGACTTTCTGTGTGCTTTGCTACATTTGTTATACATGGTCCAGCTCTTGGCCATGTCACCAAAGCAACCATAAAGAAGAGCCATGGCTAGATCAGTTTTGCAGCTGGGATTGGAACCAAATGTGTGGCATGGCTTACTCGTTCACACTCCTCGAATCTGTTCAAAAAGTGAAGAACATGTCTAAGCATGAGACACTACAAGCTTGTGCTTGTAGCTACTCCATCACGGAAACCAGATGATAGCTGGTTATGATGAAAGCCAGTTGTCAGGAAGCTCAACATAGCAGCTACACCCCCAATCAAACCCTTTCACTACACACTGTATACTCATGTACAAGCTGGTTGGCACTCCTCGAAGCAGACCACCGGCTCTAGCAACAATGTCATGCATCATATCCTCACCAGCGCACCACTGGTTGCCAACCAGCAACTGATCAGTCATGACACAGAGTACCCTCGCTGCTTAAATGAAGCAGCGCCCTTTCCTTGCATCTAGAAAAATGGATGCAACCAACAGTCTGAGAGACATGAGTCGCTTCAACCAGGCCATGCTATACTCTTGCAGGGGGCAACTCAAAAGTGACTGAACAGTGGCATGCATGGCACACAGGGCCAACAAGCATACCTCCAGGTTGTAACAGGAGTGGACATCAGTGGCACAGCAGACGCTAAAACCCGCATCCATTGCAGCCATCGCGTCACGAGGGGGCTCAATGACAGAAGCTTGCATGCAAAAGGCTTACGCAACCACATGGAGCTAGTTTCTGCAGCACCTCTTACTAATGGAACCCTTAATGCACCAGACCCATATCAATGTCGCGGTGCAAGGGTTATGGTTGCATACACACTGCAACAGGCAGGTTGCCAGACCTTTGATGAACGGCTATACTACCAGGGTCCTACACATAACATACAACAAATACATGATGAGGCTATGAACATACAACCAGGAAGCTGGAGGCTATTTATTCAACACTAGACATGGAGGACCAACTACCACCACCCTTCATCTGTACAAGGACTCATAACCAACCCTGAACCTCAAAGTAACAGCTAGTCTGCATGATGTACATGCAAACAAACACCCACAGTTGCCCACATGCACCTCTACAGTGCACGCAAGCATGCAAAGTGCCAATTGCACAGTGCGACTTCATGCTGCAACAGTAAACAACTTGTTCTCAGTACCCCCAACTAGAAACAGCAAAATTGAGACTGGGGTGATTCATGACGTAGCTCATGCAAAAAAGACAATGTTTGGAGCGCTGTCGATCAGGGCTCTGAAGAGATACATGCTGTGACACTACACACAAACATGTCACATGCTCTCAGTGAGGCACCCATCCACATCAACATATGTCCATAGTCTGTTGTTGGCAGCGTTCCTGATCTCTGTCAGCTGTCCTGCCAGCTGTTCTTCCACAAGCACATACATTACCCATATCAAGGGTGGCTCGGCACCTGCACTGACTTCAAGTGCTGCTGCCGCTGCGTCAAATAGA
>LWCB01000223.1:0-11797 GCA_001630525.1 Coelastrella sp. M60 | reverse complement strand
ATTGACAGGCAATAGCTGCTTTTGCATGTGCCGCGCTATTGAACAGCCTTCTTACTAAACATGACCATGAATGTGGACTTCAGATTGTGGGCACCAGAAAAAGTGTGGAAAATGACGTCAACAATGTTGCCGGCACCCAAAGAGGTGCTATTTCAGACCCTACTCAAGCAACTTGTACACTTTATGCTCTGGAAACTGGAAATTCATCATACACAGGATACAATAACTGCAGCACAGCGCTCACCGAATTGCGCTTTGCTGCAGTCCAAGCAACACACAACTAGTCCTCAACACTATTATATAGTGATAGGCTGGATCAGGCAGTATAAAATGCAACACACAACTCCACCCAGCTGCCCAACAGGCCAAGGTGCAAGTGTGTGGATATAGTATGATGGCCTGTCAGATGTCTGCAGCAACTGTTTGTCAACTCAGAGCAAGTTCAACGCAAGTTGCTGCAAACCATGGCCCAAGGCAACTCCTCACGTAACCAACGCTGCACTAGCCGCTTGTCTGGTACGACATCAGAACCCTGTCCGCCGCTGCCGCTGCTGCTGCCGGCGCTGCCACCGTCATTGTCACTCTGCCTGGTTCCCAGCAGCATGATGAAGTCCATGACTGCGACGTCGAGCCTGATGTACTGCAACTGCCTCAAATGCTGCTCCAGCGGCTGCAGTATCTCAACAGACAACCAAGGCAGGTCAATCACTGAGAGAGATTTGAGATACTTGAAACCAACAAGTATCTTTGTCAGCGCTTCCTGCACACGCTGCTCTTCAAGCTCCGGCAGTTTCTGCACTGCATCCTGCATCTCAGGAAGGAGAGCAACTGCCCAGAAGCCGTGTTTGCTTGTCGCCTCTGATGACCCACAAGCAGCTGGACCATCAGTGCTGTCATGATCAATGAACAAGTTGTACTTCCACTCAAGCTCCTTCACATTTGGCCAAGCTGCTACTGCTGCTGTCAAGCCCCCTGGCCAGCTGCTGTCATCAACAGTAAGCTGCTGTAGCTGATTGCTTGCCAGGATACTGGGACTACTCAGACGACACTTTGTCATGTACAGTGACTGCAGTGCCAGACATCTATTTGCTGCTGTTTGTGAGCAGGTGTTGGCATCTTCTTTTACTTCACTGCTGCCAGCAGCAGTCACCCCAACATCAGCTGCAGCTGTAGGGACCTGTATAAGTGCTGGGGCGGCAGATGCTGCGGCTGACACAATGTTGAATTCTGTGGCTACCAGTTTCTTCAGCCCAACTGGTATGCTATCCACAGAGAAGTCTAGGAGCTTTCCGTTGTAGTTTCTATGGTTAATCTCCAGCTCAGACAACCCTGTCAGCTGCTGTAATGCATGATGCCACTGAGGATCAGAACTCACTGCTGCTGCTGCTGTTGGGTCCTCTTGGAAGTCCCCGACCAGCTTCAGCTTCTTGAGGCTGCTGCCAGGCCCCCCAGCAGCAGCAGTCAGCGGCAGCAGCAGATCACTCGTTGCAAGCAATCCAGTGGTATCTGGCACAATTACCAGAGAGAACGATTCCAAGCTTGGTATGCTCGCTGCTGCCGCAATCGTTGCTGTACAACGTCCTGTAGGCTCCCTTGGAGGCACTCTCAGCTGCAGCAGCAAGCAATCATCAAACACGTGTCATCATATAGAAGTCTGGAACAGGTGTACTGTATGATGTGGCCGTTATCGTGCTCCACTACATGAAGACGCACACAACTCCAGGTGCTCACAGCATTAGTACAGCCGTACCAGCAACATCAACACCACATGCATCTTGTTTGACCATGCTGCGTCTACCACCGCCCAGCGGTGCATGTTTTGAAAGGCAAGTTGATTCATGCATGCACCATCATCATTCTCACCTCAAGATCCTTCAGGGACTTCATGTCACCCAGCACATCAGCCAGGTCTGGAAGGTGGTGGCCCCTTAACGCCAGAGTCAAGCTGCTGATCTGGCTCTTGAGACTTGAAGCAGGCTGATGACTGTAGAGATACAGGTGGCGGGTACACGCTGAGGACAAGGATTCACCGCCGCTGATGCTTGCGTCATTTACAAACAGAGGTGGTCCTACAGGTGGTCGAACTCTGAATGTTCCTGGTGCAGGAATAACTGCTTGCAATCCATACCCAACGAGCAGACCCGCTGCTGCTGCATCGCATCCTGAAGATGTATTGCCGCTGCTGCTTGTCTGGCATGGTTGCTGCTTCCTTTGCCATGCCATAGTGCACCATGGCCATACTGTGCTGATGGTGAGATCTTTTAGTGTTGGATGATTATCAATCAGGAAGGAGCCACACTCATCCAGGGTGCCAAGCGTTTCCACTGCTGGTGCGTTTTTTATCAACATTCCTTCAGGAACTGTGGCTTTGTCTGTTAGTTCCGCTGCTGCTGATGACAAGTCCTGCTGTGGGGGGGAACCAGGCAGCCAGAATCCCTGCTTCCATATGTCCGACAGTTGCGTTATTGTCAACGTCTCCAGGCTCTTCAGCTGCGATGCTGCAACGACTATTGCTGCTGCTACTTCCACCTGATAGCATCCTAACCCCATGACAAGTGCAGGCTGTGGAACTTGGAGTTCAAGGTGTCTCAGATCTCGGAATGCTGCTGTCAAAAACTGCAATGCTAGGGCAAAGCACGGGGGATAATAGATGAGATTGGTGGCTAAACAATTGACGTTCAAGACCAGTCTGCGCAGCTGCCATTGGTTCTCAACTGTTACCGCTGCTGCCAGCTGCCCTATTGCGATGGCAAAGCACTGTACTGTTACGCCCTGCATTACTAGAGTTTGCAAGCTGGCCATGAGGTGTCTGAGTGGTTCTAGCGTTTGAAGGGTAGCGCAAGATGTTGCCGATGCGACCCATGCGTTGCTGCTTCTTAGGGTGCTGCACATGGTATCCATAGCTAGCAGGTGCAATTCTGCAAGAGGTGTTGTACGCTGGGACAGTAGCTGCATCGCCAGCTTGAACGCCTCCTCTGGCACTTCGCCAGTAATTCGTACATGTATGCTGGGAGCATGGAAGTGCTGTGTGGCCTGGAACCACTGCTGCAGCTGCTGTGGAGTGCTGTCTTTGAACAGCTTCAGAGGTATGGAAGGAAGCAGTTGGGCGGTCTGTTTTGCCATGGACCGGCTGACCAGCCGCAGATTGGCATGGTCTTGAGGCGTCAGGTGGTTGAGGATTGCCTGGAAAAGAGAAGCAGCAGGTTCTTGGGTCAACCAGCTCTGCTCAACAACAGCTACTGCTGCAGGTTTTGCTGGTAGGGTGCTATCGCTCTCAAAGATATGCGGGTGCTCCGGTGATATAGCATCCAACAGACACTGCTGACTCTGTTTGATCGAGTACACCTTGGAGTACGGAGTGCTGATACGACTGCAGTACATCACTCCTTGTCTGCTGAAAGAAGCAATCCACGCCTTGATCTGGCAGCACAGTGCGCATCTAAACACATGTATCAAGCTGCTCAAGCACATTGTTTGGTCCATTAGCTGTTCTATCCTTCGTACCTCGAACCCGGCAGAAGGCATGTCTGTCAGCAGGGGTGGTACCATCTTGCCCGTACGCCTTGTTACCACAGAAGACTCTTCAGAGCCCATCAGCACTTTGGAATATTATACGACATGATGATGCAGTAGACAAGGGCACGAAAGCTTTCAGGTTGTTGGGAATTGGCTTACCGACACAACATGCGCGTGGCACTCGCAGCAGTATGTGCAGAGTTTTTTTGGAAACAACTGACATTTCAGCTGGTCATCGCGCAACAAGTGCACTGCCAACTGCAGAACAACGGGCCAGGTTCAAAGATGTTCAAACACGAAGGCTCGGTTTGTGGCAGGCTAGGGACTGGCAACGCACCGGACAGCCTTGATGTTTTGTTTGGTTTGCTGTGTTTAGTTGTTCTGCATTTTCACAAACAGAGACACTGGGTGTGCACAGGCCAGGCTTCAGCTGCAGCTGCCTTGTCACGCTAACCCTGCTGTCACAAGTCTTGTTTAACAGCTGGCCCAGGTAGCAATAGCAACGTAAGCGTGCGCAAGAAACTTCAACTAATGCAGCAGATTGAAAGCGATGCTGATTGATAATAAAAGGCAGTTGCTGCTCCTAAGCGTCGAGTTCGTACAACTACAACATTGCAGCCAAAGAAAGCTTGGCTAGTGCTGCGCAGCAAGGTCAAAACAATGCTCGCTGATGATGAAAAGCAACTGCTGTCAGTAGTGAAGCACAGGGCAAGGCACTGTTGTTGGAGCAACCCCCACCAATAGAAATATACGAAGCAGACCACCAACACACTCGGCTGCTGGGACATTGCCAGGTGATATCACAGCAAACATCCTAGGGGTTCAAGTTATACCATTGGGGCAGACACTAGCTCAATGAGGTTGCTCGTGCAGCCAATGCTGTATTTGCTCACCATGCAAACTATCAACAGAGGCCTGGTTGCTGCAGTTGCCGCTGCTGCTGTCATGTCTTTTGAGCCAGCTGCATAGATCCCAAGGCCAAAATTCAACACCTAATGTGGTGTAACTGACTCATGTGCTGAGGCTACCAGTAGCTCAACAGACACCCAGGGCAGGTCCGCCACAGCCGAAGACCACCCACACAGTATCTCTGTAAGCTTATCAGCTCTTGCTCCACATGTACATAAAGCCCCTGCAAGCTTGGATCATGCTATACATGTCCTTGTTGTTAGATACAATGTTGCAGATGCTGCTATGTACTCTGTATCGCACTTGCAGACCAGCTGCTGCAATCCAGGCCAAGCTGGCGCTGCTGCTGCCCAGTCCCCTGACCATCTGCTGTTTTCCACAGTAAGCCCTTCAAGCAGCTTCAAGCAAGGCTTGCAAGGATGCTGGGGTCGATACTTCTGTAGATGCAGTGATCTCAGTTCTGAGCCACCAGTTCAACTGCATGTTGCAACTTGCTGACCAGTACTGACAACTGGTGATGCCACAAGGCTTGCAGTGCTCAACCCTTCACCTTGAGTCAAGTTTGCAGCGATTGCAGCAGAAATGGTGTTGAAAGCTCAGCCGCTTTGCAGCACTCCCCTGCCACCGGGTTCACAACTGCTGCTGGTGCGTTGTGCAAGGGTTGCGGCTGCTGCTGCTGTAGCTGCCAGGACATGTTACAGTTGTCCCTGGTGTCCGACTGTCTTGCCCGTAGATGCTGCTACTGCAGCAGGCCAGCAGGCCGGCTAGTAAGTATCCAGTAGGCTAGGGGTGCAAATGATGTTGCCGTTGCTGTTTGTGAAACTCGCAAAGCAGTCTACCGCATTGCTCGAAAAGAGCATGCAAAGCCGCTGCTGCGGTTGCTGTCTCGAGTACTGGTGCTACTGTGTCCATTTGTCAGGTACAGCTGTGATTGTCAACAACATCTCCGGGCATTCCAGCTGTGACACAAGCTTGTTGCTGTGTCTCAACCATAGGCAATATCAGGTAGACATGTTGGCCATGAAGCCAATGCCATCAACCCACTGATTCAATGCAGCTGCATTTGACATCATTTGACTCAATAAGCTCACCATCACAAGTACACTGTCATGCTGAGACTGGCCCAAGGCAACTGCTGCATCAGACAGCTCTCAATCGCCTTGAGGTCCCAATATAAGTGAACCCGGTCTACCTGACAGTCGCTATGACTGCCTGAACTCTTTGCCGCCACTTTGGCCAGCAGCTCTCTAAGAGATTGCTCTGATAGCCGTAGGTGCTCTGCTTGTCTGGAATAAAGCCCAACGAACATATACATTGGTGATGACACGAGGCTCCAGTATTCCCAGAAGTCAAAGTCCAAGTGAACATGCTGAATCTGTGTCACCTGCCGCACCATGGGTTGCAGCAGACCCACTGACACAGGTGGGAGCTTCAGCAGGGTAAGCTGTTTGAGATATCTGTAACCAAAAAGCATTGCTTGTAGTGACTGCTTGCTAAGATTCCACACAACTGCTGTGCAGGCACGCTGTGAAGCAGCTAGTCCTGTGACATTGCTCCTGGCACCCTGAATGCCAAAGTTCTCGTCAAATTGCCACTCAAGATTCCTCAAGTTTGGCCAAGATGCTGCTGCTGCCGCCCAGCCGCCTTGCCAGTTGCTGTCAGAAACGGTAAGCTGCTGCAGCTGCTCGCTTGCAAGGATACTGGGGCTGCTGAGCTCACAGAAACTCAAGGACAGTTTATGCAGTTGGGGATGACTGACAGTTGTTGGTCTATTGCTTGCAGCACGACCAGCAGCTGTTTCAGCAGAAACAGCAACAGCAGAACTGACAATACAGAGTCTGCTGGCTTCCAATACCTCTAGATTCGCTGGCAAATACTCAACTGCAATCTCTAACACTGGGTGTGTCTTATTGTTGATGCTCAGCTCACGCAATGCATCAAAATGCTGTAGTGTATAATGCAGCTTGAGCTGGGCTGTGGGCGCTGCTGCCTCGCTTGCTACCTGCATTGTGGGTGGCACTACAACAGCACTTGCTACTGTTGATGCTGCAACGGAAGTAGCTGCCACTTCCAGGAAGTCTCCAGCCAGTTCAAGCTTTGTCAGGCTGCTGCCAGGTCCCCCAGCAGCAGCAGTTAGTGGCAGCAGCAGGTCAGCTGGCAGCTTATTACGCCATCCATCTGTTCGGAAAGCAAAGGACTTGAGACCCTGCACTGACGCAGCTGCTTCGACTGTCGTATTGATGGCGACATGCTTTTGATAGTACGATCCTGGTTCAAGTTCAACCTGCAGCCGAGCACACACACCACCTCAAGAAGAGGCAGCCCAATACACCCTCATGCCATGTACGATACAGAGGTGTTAAGTAAAGGTTTGCAAGTATTGCTGATGTGCGCTATCTTCTGACCATGCACTGACCATATGCATGAGCTCAGCAGTACGTTGCATGCATTGTCTCACCATTACAGTACCAACTGCAATCGTATGTTGTCTTTCAAAATCTAAAAGTTGTTGGCCAACCATGCTGCTGGGCAACTGCTGATACATCCTCACCTCAAGATGCTTCAGGGACTTCATATCACGCAGCAGATCAGCCAGACATTGAATGTCAGTATCCTTTGCAGTAATGTCACACCTGCTGATAAGGTGCATCAAATCAGAAGCTGGGCGGGAGCTGTACCAAGTTGTATACTGCATAAATGCTGAAGGTGAAAAGTCAGCATTGATGTCGACATCTTCGACGTCGAAGATATCTCCTTGGTCAAAGTGTAAGTGTTCAGGTAATGGTCGCACAGCGACACGCAATTCCTCTGGGTCCCACTTAGCACCAATCTCGAGCAGCTCTGCCAGCTGTTGAGCTTATGAGGATGCCGTGCTGTCATGCTGTGGCGGCTGCTGCTGCTTCTGCTGCCAGATCATGTACCGTTCTGACCAACCAGCGCTGATGTGCAACTTCTGCAGTGCTGGCTTTTGCTGCAGCAGCCAACAACCAAAGTCATCCAAAGTGGCTAAAGCTTCTGCCATTTCCTGGATTGTTGTTGAAGGGTTCAAGGAGTTGGCAGCATCAGCCACAGCAGCCTCTTCTGCTGTTCTTGCTGTTGATGCTGCTTCGGCAACCACGCGGTCTAGTATGTCAGACAATCGTGGTATTCCTTCTCTCTGCTTCCAGATGTCAGGTACATTTGTAACCTTTAAATACTTGAGATGATCAAGCTGCATTGCTGCATAGGCCACTGCTGCTGCCACTGCGACTAGCCTGAGCTTATCTGACCGACCCTCAAGATCATGAACATCATGTTCAATTGGCAATTCATCTTCTTCATCAAAATAGTATTCATCTTCATCATGGTATTCTTCAGCATGCTGCTTGGCTCGAAGCCAAGCTTCAACTGCTGCATCTGCTGCTGCATCAAACGCTGTCACATGAGGATTGTTGGTACCATACCACATATTCTCCTCCAGATCAGGCACTCTAAAGTCAAGGTGCTCTAACCTGGGAAAGGCTTTGGCCAAGTTCCAGAGGGTGGTGGAGACCTCATACCATCGTCCAAACATGCCATGATCAACCCATTCAGCATTGAGAGTCAAGCTCTGCAGCTGCCACCCGCCTTCTGCTGTTTCTGGTGCTGCTGCTGCTGCCAGGTGTTGCAAGTCAGCAGGCATGTCTCTCACTGCTATGTCCTGGACCACCAGTGTCTCTATGTGGGGCAGGACATGCTGCAGGGGCCGCAATGTAGGAATGACCGCTGTTTTGTTTCTGCTCCCAGCCACAGCCAGCAGATGCAACTCTTTGACACTAAGGCGTTTTGACAGCTGCTGCATCACCAGTTCAAACATCTCAGCTGACACTCTGTCAGTGACATGTACGTGCACGATCTCAACATGTCGTAACTGTCTCGTGGCCCGGAACCACTGCTGCAGCTGCTGTGCATTGCTGCTGTCAGATAATCGCAGGGTTATGTAGGGTGCATGCTGTGTGACTTGCTTGCTGACTGCACGGCTGACCTGGCGCAGACTGGCATGATCTCCACTACTCAAGTTCAGCAGAACTACCTGTGGTATCAAAACAGGAAAGCATGTTGGTATGGAATAGAACCTGTACAAAAGTGCTGGTAGCACAGGATGCAAGCACAATGAGTGCTGCCTGTGGCAGTGACATGTTGACAAACAGCAGACGGTGCTGTGCTTTGTCTCGTACGATTATAAGGACGGTCCACTGCCTTGACACTCACACATCAAGGTTTTCAGACCCCACATGTCTTGGCATGGTGTGTTTGATTGAGTAGTACATGCTCAGCTGTAACAGCCCAGTCATACATGCTGAGACAAGGGACGGATACACAGCAGATCCGGTACAGACATTGCTGGATCGAGATTAGTTAATCACCTTGAATGCAGTGTCGGGAATGTCTGAAAGCATACGCCCTGCCATCATGTGGGGAGGAACACCTTGTCGTGACCAGCTGCTGAACAAGACCTGCAGTGTGAGGCACACATCAAGAGCTTGATCAACCAGCCAGTTGCTGGTTGCAGAAGCAAGGTTCCATGATAATAAAAGTTTTCCAATAAGACTCAGCCATGCTTTGTACGGCAAAAATTTTGACGCAGGACAACTTTTTCTTGGACTCTCCGGAGAGGTTCTGGCAGACAGCTTGCGGGGCCGGATCCCTCGCCATTGGCTTGCATGACCCACCTCTGGTTGCAGATCTCAGCTGTCAAGCTGGATTCACGCAGCATATAGCTCCTCCAGCACCGTTTCGTTGGATCGCTCCTTGCTGCCTTTGATGCACTTTGGCACCTTGCCACTCGTATGGTGCATGAGCTGCGTACTTTGTTGTTTACTTGACTATACCTGTATCGGGAGTGCAAGGGCACTGTGTCAAGCCTGACAGATACACACTGAACAGGGTCTGCGCTGCTGGTTAACCCGCAGTACAATGTTGTACACTGTAAAGGCATTCCTTGCGGGAACTGTGTTGTGAGCTTTGTGCTTGTAAGCCGATTCCGTGAGCTGGCAGTTTCTGGGCTCAGGCTGTCACAGCAGTAGCAGGGCTCCAATGGATGCAAGCCAAGCCATGAGACTTTAGCACGATCACAGCAACTGGCAGTGCAGCAGCAGCAGTTCTGAGAAGCCTTACTACGATGATCGTGCGTGCCTGTAGCTACATAGAAGACTTTCAAAGTCGTGACACGCGGTGCTAGGCATGGTAAAAGCAACAACATAAATACATAGTGTAGTGCACAGCATCCATGGGCCGCCGCTTACTCTGGTACTGGAATTCGCTGGCTGGACTCCAGAAGCTCGGAGCTTCTGACCGACAACGTTCACTTTGTGTGCAGGTAATAATGGGTATATTGGTGTGTGTGGACGAGAAAGGACTTCAACATGTTACCCCGGCTTGCAGCGAGTGACAGTGCCAGAAGTAGCGGCCCTAGCTGCATGATGCATAACGTTAACCATGTTCTGTCATGTATATGCTGTGTTTGTGCTTCTATGTTTCTTATACATAGCTTGCCTGAATGTATGCAGAGCCCGCTAATACGCAGCTGTTTTCGTGTACCTTACATGCAGCATATCTGCCTGTTATTGTACTTCAGGCAACAATTATTGCACCAAATACCTGGGTCCCAGTGTAGCAGCTTATGGCCTGCGGGGTACCTAGGAGATTGGTCACTGCCATCACGTACAGTGCTCACCGATGGCACATCACAACTTGTGATTGAATCACAAAGTTAAACAAGCAGCAGGTTGCAGTGGCCGCAAAAACAACGTCAAAGCTTGCAGAGTAACAGCTTTTCAACCAAGCACCCTCACATGGTGCTACTAGCCGGGCAAGTGGCAAGTGGCAGCTGCCTGCTGCCTGCAGGCTGGCAAGCTGTAGCACCCTTGCACACCCTACTGTCATTCGCTTGAATTCACATGTTCACACCCACACATACCACACTATCAAAGCACCAACAACAGCAGTGTTGTTTGACAGGCAGACTCCAAAGCTTGCAGCGTTGCAAATCCAAGGCTGGAGCAGCCTGGTGATGATGAAGCCACAGAAAGGAACGGCTATTTGCATGTGTGAGACAATATGTGTGCAATGCTCACTCCTCCCACTTTATGTCAACATCGGCCCAGGGTTGGTACTGCTGCAACCATTCCTGCACTGCTTTCTTTCTGATCTCCCTTGCAATACTACTGCTGCTGCTGGCTTCACTGCAACGCCAGTCAGCAACGCCAAGCTCAATGTGCTGTAGCTTCAGCACCTGCAAGGGCTGCAGGACTTCAACTGACAACCAGGGAAGGCTGTCTACTGTCAAAGACCTAAGATGCTTGAAGCCGCTTGATATCTCCTGCATGACCTGGGTGCTATAGGTTGCTGCCAACATAGTCACGTTTCTTGAATGACCTTTGCTGCTGTGCCCGTTGTCATAGCTGTGATAAGGATGACGCCGCACCGCACACCTCAGCTCCGTGATGTTGGGCCAGGCTGTTGCTGCCGCTGCCGCTGTCGCCGCTGCCGCTGATCCCTTAGGCCATTGAATGTGACTAACGCCAAGCTGGTGTAGCAGATCACTTGCAGGAATACTTAGAACAGTGAGATCAGACACAACTAGGCACAGCTGCTGCAGCTGAGGTAAGGTTGTTGCTGAGTTGGTCATCAGCGTATGATGATCAGCACCACCACCAGCAGCACCTGTGCTACTATCAACGGTAGATATGCGTACATTCTCCCCTTCAAACACCTTCAAACTGTTAGGCAAGCGGTGTGCTGGCACCGCAAGAAGAGCCTTTGCATCCTGATAATGCCAGTGTGAATCATGGCAGATGCGCAGCTCAAGCAATCCGTTCAGCTGCTTTAACACATGGGTCCACTCGGTGGCACCCGAAGCTCCTGCAGCAAATTTCCCCGCCAATTCCAGCCTTGTCAGGCTGCTGCCAGGCCCCCCAGCAGCAGCAGTCAGCGGCAGCAGAAGATCAGCTGGCGGAGTAATCAGTGAAGAGAAGCTCACAGTGAGTGACTGCAAGTTTGGCACAGCTGCTGCTGCTGCGATGGTTGCTGCAGTTTGTGGGTCAGTGGGCCAGCCGCAAGTTGCACGAGCTTTGCAAACGCACACCTGCAATGTCGTCCAGCAATCAGAAGCAATTTCCAATGAGTATCGTTTAAGAGTGCTACACTGAACATATTGCACGAACAATGGATCAGTAGAGACAACATGCTATACGTGTGCAAGTGATTGTCATCCACAGCGTGCAGCAATGCAAAGACCAAGTTGCTGATTCAGGGCATCAAAGAGCTCACCTCAAGATGCTTCAGGGACTTGAAGGTACCCAGCAAATCAGCAAGTTCTTGATTCACCTCATCGTCAGATAGTACAAGTCTG
>LWCB01000221.1:0-18150 GCA_001630525.1 Coelastrella sp. M60 | reverse complement strand
TGTAGCAGCTCAGTGCAATGGGAGGCGTTAAGTCTTGAACAGACAGCATTGAAGCATGACTGCCTCAGGGGATGTCGCTCCCTCCGACACCATGACAACATTATGCCAATCTCTCATTCTGGAACGGGCTGAAAGCTATTCAGCATCAGGCAAAGCAGCAGATGTTTCCATACATGTCAGCAAGCTCCCACAGCCCATGATCTACTGCCCTGCTGCTGGGCTAGGTAAGCAACTGCAGTAGTCAAGGTGTTGGTAAGCAGCATCACAGCCGGTTTGTGGTACTTGCTGCCCAAGATTCGCTCAGTTAGTCAAATAAAGAAGAAGCACAGTTGAGCATGATTGCATCAACATCACATCTGTTGCAGCAGATGCGGGCACAAGGCTATGCTAGCCAGCAAAGGCCCTTCAAAAAATCCTTCATAAAAATTGCCTTGTATATATGTTCACAGTGATGTATGAGCCGCTAGCTGCACAGGGAGTTGCTCGTATGCAGTGGCTGGAAAAGCTGAGCAGCCCAAAGGTGCGACTTTGCCGCTTATGAGAAGCAGTCACCTGGGACAGCACTTGCCTCAACCTCATGTCTTGGCAATGTTACCTCCATAGCTGGGCCATCACAATGCTTGTGGTCAGCTTGCATGTCATATTTACAAACAATGCACTGCGCCAGGTGTTTTGTACCGTACAGTGTGCGTTGGAGTGTGAGGCTTGGTAAACAAAGCCATTTGTGCTCTGATATAGGTGCTGGACAGCAAGCCTGTTGTCACCAAGAGCAAACAACCTCTCAAGCAACAGCAACGGTGGCGTCCGACAAGTCCCAAGCCAACACCTACATTCTATCAACATCAGCAAGAGCGTGAGCTGTCAGTAAGAGGAGGACAGTATTGTTTATGCAGCAATGCCGCGGGCAGAAGGGCTGCTTCCGGAGTTTCACCTGGTGTTGGTACAGGACAACTCGCAAGCCGCAATCAATCACCACAGTCAGCTGCAGCAAAGTCGGTGAAAGCAGGACAGCTAGACACAACACAGTGGGGCTTTCAGCAGGTTGCAGATGGTGCACAGCTTACCTATGGTGATCAACAACACGCAAGAAGATCACGGTCACCCCAGTCACCCACAGGGTTCTTCATCAGGGGCTCATCGGCAGGTACAGCTGTAGCAGCAAGCTGTGATTCCTGCAGCAGGTATCACCACAATAACGTCACAAGGTTCCCACTCACTGGTGATGCAAGCGCCAGCGGTGCAGCTGCAGGGAAGATTGGCAGAATTTCTGACTGCGCGGGTGGTGATCACAGCAGCTGGCGCCGCAGATACAGCTTGGGGGATGATTCCCCTGGTGGCACCAGCAGTCACCATGTGTCAGACAGGCTCACCCTCACACAGCCATATGTCTTCAGATGGGGAGGGAGAATCAACAGGAGGCACAACTCACTTTGTGAAATGCATGGCACCACTGGCCCTAGCATTGCTGGTGCAAGCAGAGCATCACTGAGTAGGACAATTGCTGTAGATGACCACATTAGCACCAGCACAGCAACAGCTACACGTCAGGCTGCCCAAGAAGCAGAGGTGACAGCTGCTGCAGCACAGCTGGGTGCACGGGCAGACAAGTTGTTGAAGCTGTTAACGCTCAGGGCTCCTGAACAAGGTAGGAGGGAGCGACCAGCGGCAAGCAGGATGCAGCCCTCACGGCAACTGGACAGCCTACAGTCTGCGGATGAACTGGCGTACGGACTACATGATGATCCCATTGGTATGCAACAGAGTTACCTGCAGCTGTAGCAGGGGCCTGCCATGTACAACAGTGTTGCTGAGGGCCTGGGCAGGAAACCTTTCCCAAATCCAGTTGATGATGATCGTGTCACTGACAAGTTGTGGTGCTTGATGGAGCTTGTCCCTTGTGGGAAGCCTCCATTACTAGCTTTGCACCTGTGCAACATGAGAACATCACGAACACAAGGTAGCTTCATCCACATCTGGTACATCTGTACACTGTCAGATCATGGCAGCAAATACTGACCAACACTCAGTGAGTGCATACAGGCTGTGTATACTCATGAGGCTTCTGAGGCTGCTCATTACCACAGCTTGCTTGGTGTACATGCATGGGCTTTTTAGTAGCTGCGTAGCTGCATGTAATCGTCAAGGTTGACTGTCAGAATATATGGATTTCATTGTAGCTCACTCATGCGGTATAAGTATGCATGTGATATAGACAGGCAGCACGTTCGTGGTTTCATTCAGGCCCATCAGGTCGATCATATGAAATCTGTTGGTTGATGCAGACAAGTCATCCATGTGATGTATACAATGCCTAACAAGTTGACACAGCTGTTGAATGTGCAACATTTTGGCAATCCTGGTTCGCTACTGCCTTTGGTGATTACCGCCGCAGGCCTGCCAGGCTGCACTTTGGTCACAGGTTGACAGAATTCAATGCAGTATCTGCACTGCCAATACACCACCTTCAAGGGCTCTGAAATCCAGGGACTGGTGTACAGCTGATCAAGCACAACCCTGTCCTACAAATGCAGGTAACAACTGGCTGAGCCCGCCAACCTCCTGCTAGGGTGTGATGTGTGACAAAGGCATAATGCCACGTTATAATCAACATCAGGATGGCTTGTAGATTGTGCAGAACACCATATACACCGGTACCGCATCACGCTGCATCATAGGGGTCGGCACCTTGAAGGCTGGCATGAGCCAAGGATCCTTCCAACCTTTACAAGGAATACATCAACAGTCACACCACGTGCACTGTCCATGCAGCTCATCCAAGGACTTCCACACTGCCAATTGCAAAGTCACTGAAACCTATACAGCTCATACATCCAGAATTGAGAACAATATGCATTATTGAGAAGCAGCAGTTTGCCCCTAATACCCCATGAGAGAGTTGCCGGCATAGCAGTCACCACCTTCTTTCAGCCATTGCTGATGACTTTGTTTCCATCTCATATGAGCTGCACAGCAGTGTCACTAGAACTAGTCTATATGCACGTGTACACGTGCTGTACAAGAAAGCATGAAGCACACAAGAGGTATGCAATACGCCATTTTGCATCCTGCAAATGCTGCTGTCTCTGAGTTGTTGGGAATCCGAACAAGTCAGACTACGTATACAAGCTACCTAGGAAGGGGGATGATCCTCACATTACGCAGAACACCACGCTCTCCAGCCTGGCTCACAGGACACCCCATTGACAACAAAAGAACTACTAAAAAGCCGAGTCAATCAGGATCTGAAACACAGCAGGCGCCGAAACACAACTTGTGCAACTGATGACACAAATGTTGCAGACAGACAAAGCATCAATATGCAACCATGCTATACAACACAAGATACATGCACCACGGGTTGATCGCATTGAATGGTATGGAAAATGCTTGCTGAGCTCACATGGCGATAATGTGGAAGCAAGTGCACGGCTGACACTCATACAGCAGGTGCGCCGCTTATGTTGCTGCTGGTTTCCTGAACAGGACTTCTGCTGTCCTGTAATGTGTCAGTGTGCCCAGGCCCCAGTGGAAGACATATTTCTCTGGTCTGTTCTTTGACAGCATCTGAGCTGTGTTTGGCATCTCCCAGCCCATCCTGCCTTTGTAATGGTTGTAACCCACCTCCCTGCACAACCAACAAGCAGTGCGAAGGGTGCCAGATAGTCAACAACAGGCAGACATCTCTCCATAAACCTCACCACATAGATGACGGCACTCTACGATGTCCAAACATGTAGCCCCTTCATTTGTGCACATGCAACACAGCCAACTGCTGAAGTCTAGGCCACTGATTATTGAAGAGGCAATAACTAGAGGTTCTCACCATCCACAGGGCAGAAAGCCCACCCCCTTGAGTTCGTAACAGCACTCCTTTGGCTTGCCTCCATTAGTGATGTAGGCATGAAACTCCTACAGATCCATTCAACAGCAACAGTGTGCATTCTCAGCTGATCTAAAAACATCAGCAAAGTTGCTATATGATTTCAAGTTGTATACCATGCCTGATTGGAGGAGTAAACCCCCAGTACTACTAAAGCTGCAAGCCACCCCTTGGCCAATCTGGTGACACATCTTGACTGTCAGGACACCCACCATAGCCGTGAATAGTAAGTTGTTCCTGTAGCTGTACAGGTCCACTCCTTGCTGCCAAGCCATCTCAGCCAGCTGTATGAGCCCCCCCAGACCAAACTGACTGTGGAACAAGTCTCGCTTTGTCTCAGTGCATTCTCCACAAGGTGTGATGTATGCGTCCATGACCTTGTGCCACCAGCTGAGAGCTTGGTTCCAGAGGGATTTGTCACCCGTCAGGATTGACAACTGAGCCAGACACTCTGCAGCACAGCATGTCAACGGGCATCACAAGTAGGCCAACAGTGAAGCCAGTTGGTTTGTCTGCAAGTCAGCCCAATGCAACTTAGCCAGCCACACGGTGACGCACTGACCATGAGACAGATGAAACAGTGCAGGGTGACCAGCTGTTATGTTGCTTGTGATGAAAGAGGGCAGTTCGTAGACAGCAACAGCCCCAGTGTTACCTGCAACAGTGGTCTGCCAGTTTGCCAGTGGCAGCCTGTTGAGCATCTCGTGATGCAGCTGTGGCATGATCAGCTTGTTGACCCAAGACATAAACCTGCCCTCAACACCTGATGATGCCCAGCCAGGCCAGGTGTGCTTCAACAGCTCAGCAGCACGAGCAAAGCTGGCAATACCCCAACCAGCATTCTGCAGTAAGAGACACATGCAGAAGCTCGTGATGCACATCAATGTGTTGATGCTGTGAAAGCTTGAGGACAGGGCTGTACAGCAAGCGTGCTTGTTTGCCTAAGGTAGCTGCGCAGTGAACAAGCAGTAGCTTTGCAGGGAACTTGCACACTCGATCTTTGTGGTGTGTGTCATGTGGCCTGCCTTGGCACTGTGCAGCATACACTTGTAAGGCCATATAGGCACAAAGACCACTGCAGGTTTGTCCTGTAGGCCCATCCATGGGTCTCTGCCCACTAACACTCTATGCACAGGTACAGGAGTTGCTTGTCGTCACATGCCTTACCAGGGGAGCATTCTTGCCATGGAAGGACTTGTTCTTGGTTGCCCACGCATCAATGATGTTTGCAGCGTTGTGCGCATATTGCTCATTGTTTGTTACAATGTACATCAGCGCCTGGTATAAGCAGGAGGGGTAGTGGTTAGGTTTCATTACTGCTGCAGCTTACAGCCAAGCACGATGACAATGAAACAAAGGCAAGTACCCCGGCTGAAAGGCCAAGAGTTTCCAAGTTTGCTCAGGTTCCTTGCCAAATGGACACAATTACAAATGGACTTACCTGTTTGTACACCATCACTCCATCCTTCTCTACTAGCTCATCATGGCCAATTTTGGGTCCCTCCCATTCAGTGTGAAGTTCAGGAAGTGCGTGAGGCGAGTACTGCACTGGAGTGCTGGACTTCAAATCCTGCAAAAGATGGACGGCAGGAGCCTGAGAGGAGGCGCGCCAGCTCATAGCACAGTACATTGAGCATGACATGCTACAACATTAACGCACCTGAGCCAGCACTGCTGCAGAACCCCACCTGCAGCGCCTGCCTCCATATGTCGTCAACCTCTACTGCTCCTGAAGCACGCTGTTTCAAAAGTGACAGCTCTGCCGGTCCCATCAGAGTCCCAGGATGCACATAACCCTGGTGATGTCCAGCTCCTGCTGGAGCTTGTGCAGGACGCAATCCTGGACCATCCTGCAGGGCAGCCTTGATACCCCCTGCGCCAACGTACGGGCACCGTTGTTATACAGATCATCTTATAAGTAGCGTGATCTGGACTAGGTCGCACAGTTACGCGAATGCAGTGCACTCGCCGTGCATGCATTGAGTATCACCAGCACATCAGCTGGCAGTTACAAAGGAGCACAGGCAGGGGAGGTTACCATGCGCAGGTTGTAATATAGCAAGATAAATGATGCAACCACGAAGTGTGCCAAAATCCTCACCCTTCACTTCGTCCTTGAAGGCTTTGGCCTTTTTGAAGAAGTCCATGCAATCAAGGTTACACCGACAATCGCTCTCTTGGCCCTCGGTGCACCTCGTCCAATAGAACTGTCGGATTTTCGTGAGGTATGCTGTTTGATGCTGAGTACCTTCGATCGGTGGGCAAGATATTCGTAACTCAGGTATTTTATTAAGCTGGTGTACACTGATGATGACAAGCAGTGACACAGCGCGCAGTATGTACCAAACCGCAGGCTCAGGTGGTTGACATATGGAAGTTAGAGTGTACTTGACTCAAAGCGGCTGCATTTTGAAGCGAAATGAGCTGGTCACCAGCGTTGGTATGTGAGCGGTCACTTCCGGCACGGCACTTCGCGGAAGGCAGCAGACGTGAAACCATATGCGGAGTTCAGCCTCATCCCTGGCAAACTCTATGCCATTGAGGCCTGCGTGAAGGCCAGCACAACTGTACCTAACCAAGGCAGTTTCTGCACCTGCCAGACTTCTGGGACTGAAACCTATCTGTTGCCAACATTTCGCACCCACGAACTTACTGTTTCTGAATCCTTGCATTGAAGGCGCTTCTGGTGATATGCTATTGTGAGTTGGTTTGAGTGATCACGGTATGCAAGGGGCTTATTGTTTGCATGACCGCTCTTCCCCTAGTCTGCTCTGTGGATGGAGTCCGAATGTCATAGTGTGTTAGAAGCTTTCCAGCAAAGTAAAGCCTGGGCTGCCCCTAGCGTAGCTCAAACAGACAGTGTTCTGAGCAGAATAGTGCAGGTGCGCGCTCGAGTGCTATGTCTCCCTTGTTAGCATTCTGTGACTTGTGCTTGGTCAGCTGACACACCCAAATTGAGGCATGTGGCTGAAAAGGCTGCTATGCTGCTGCACACAAGCGCATAACTTAGTGCAGCAGCGGCCAACTGCAGCTCCCAAGCTTGGTAACCTGGCTGCGACGCTTGCGCAGTGGTTTGGGTGTCTAGAATTGTCGCCTTGGACCTGCAGTTGGCGTGACTGGTCCTTACCGTATTCCTTAAGCGACATTTGTTGGGAGTTCAGTGCGACAGCACACAAAACACATGCTGTCAGCCAGGAAGTGACTGTGGCACATGTTACTGATGGCCAAGAACATTGACCCAGTATCTTACTTGCTTGCAGGATCTCCGCCCTCCAGCACAAGAATGGCAGGCTCGCAATGCTGTCATTGGGCGGTTACAGTCTGTGCTGACCTGGATGCCAGACTTCCAAGCTGTTCCTGGCAGGTAATTGGGCTGAGACTACCTTCATGTATTAAGGTTCATGATTACAACGAAGCCTCCTCTCAATCTGCTATAGGCAATACCATCGAGCACGCGTATGCAAATAGCCTCCGAAGTAGTAAAGGTTGCCTGCTTGTGTATGGCTGAACCATGTCTGATTACAGGTACGGGGATGCAGAGAACTGCCTAGCGCGGATACTCGTCTTTGGCTCGTTTTGTACAACACTGTATCATAAAGGCTCAGACCTGGACCTGACCATTACTGGTCACTGGAGAGACAGGCATGGGCAGCTCCTGGACATGGTGAGCTTGTTAGCTGGCTGGTTGACAGGAGGTCAGGGCCATCACAAAGCAAATTTTCGACGTGCAGCAGGCTGCTGCTGAGGTGCATACAAGCATAGTATTGAACATGTGAATGTGTGCCTAAATGCATTGGCTGCATGCAACATCACAAGCAGCTGCAGGAGTACTGTGGGCTTCTTGAGGTAGAAGGTAGGATCAAGCCTGTAGTGTTTGACTATTGCACAAAATATCTTTCAGGAGATCCTGGTGAGCAAATTGTTTACCCCCTTGCACGGCTTCATCACTTTGTGTTTTTGTGTCTGTGCTGCTCCTTCCTACAGCACATCATGTGCCCAGCAGACGCCGCAGACATGTTGCATCGCATCAAGAGGGCCCTCGTCAGTCGCCGAGTTGCATCAGATGGTAGTGCCACAGTCATCAATGCCCGAGTGCCCCTGGTGATGTACACCGATGCAGAGAGTGGCGTGCAGGTTGATATCAGCGTGTGCAACCACAGTGGAGTGTTTAAGTGCAGATTCATCAAGATGATGACACAGTTTGATGATCGCTTTGAAGCATTGTATCGGCTGGTAAGGAATCACTTGTCTGTAATGAACTATGCAGCTGTTTAGCAAGATTAGCAAGATTGTCAGTGTTGCAGGCACAATGTTGTCTATTTGGTGGAGTATTGTTGCTGCTTGTGATCTGCATTGCTGCAGCGCCACAAGTCAACAATTGCATTGAAGATGCACCTGCTGCTACCCGTAAGCCTAACTGCAGCTGAGACGCTCTCCTGGCAACGCAATGTGCTGCTGTTCTCAGGTGAAGCTCTGGGCTGAGTGCAAGAACCTTAATGACCCCAAGACTGGGACACTCAACAGCTGGAGCCTTACACAGATGGTAAGCAGGGTGGTATCTTGCAGCTGGATCTGCACAAGTGTGAGAGGTGATTGTGCACCATATGCATGAGGCTGGTCGAATCGACTGCGTTGTGCTTCAAACCCCAATACACCTGCTGTGTCTCCTTTGCAGGTGGTCTTTCATCTACAGAACTGCAAGCCCGCCATTCTTCCACCTCTCTGGCTCTTCTTCCACAATGAACCACAGTATGGTCCACGACCCTTGGAGCAGCAACAAACACAGCCAGACTCTGACAACGTAAAAGTCAGGATACAGCAGCAACTAGGCAACAGGCGGAAAGCACCGTATGACTTGCTGCCTCAGTGCGACCAGCAGCGCCAGCGCTACCAGTCCATGTATAACAGGAACAGTGGCTCCAATCGCCAGGGAATAACTGAGCTGCTGGCTGGATTCTTTGTGCGCTATCATGAGGTGTTCAAACAGTGGGTCAGCTACCAGAGATACAGGTAACAACAGCACCAAGGCCAGCAGTTGAGCCACTGATGAGTTCATATTGTGCAAACTCCCTAGAGCGATATGCCCAAATTTGGTTGATTGCAAGCTTGCAAACAGGGTGCATTGATTGGTTGCAGGGATACCCGAATGAGCACTTGGCTGGGCCGATGGGACCAGGGTGGCTCATCATGGCGTCATGAGTACTTGGTGTGCATGGAGGACCCATTTGATTCCTCTGATAATACAGCCAGGACATTGGGGACACAGGTCAGTGTGGCAATACCAGGGGATGCCTGACGTGAGAAATCAGGCACTAGTTTCTGTGTTAGCCGTTGTGTATGTTCTAGCCATGTACATTTATCATCAATTTGCAAAGTCGTGAGCATGCACGCGTAAAAGCAGGTAACAAAAGACATTGCTGCTTGCCTGAATGTATGCAGTGCCCTTTGCTGTATTGCAGCCGTGGTCATGTGCTCTAAATTCAAGGCGCTGTGGCTAGCAACAACTTCTTGCAGGCTTGAATGATCCATTATTCTTGGCAGCGATAGGGCACCAACGCAGTAGAAGAATCAAGAATAGCTACAGCTACAACCCAAGCTGGTGCTGGTTGCTGTTGTTCCTCTGCAGAGTCGAAATGATGGTGGCAGCTTGCGCATCTTGAGAGAACTACAGCAGGCCTCCAAGGCAATCAGCAGCCTTCAAACTCAGCAAGGTAAGTTTGGTGGCAAGTGGGAGCTTGGTACTTATCTTTTGGCCCGGAGGTGCTTAAAAATCTCTGTTGTGCTTCAGCAGCCATGAGTGGGCGTGAAGTGTCCTGTGTTGACGGTTGCACAACCCGTACAATCAGTAAGTGCCATTTCTCTGCTGTTGCTCGACACTGCAGACATTTATGAGTTGGTGACGCTACTGTTCCATAGTGCCCTGAAGGACGGAATCCTGCAAGGCCCCAATTGCACCGTTGCCCTGCCTCAGCAGTTGGAGGGGCAGGGCAGCAGGCAACAGCAGCAGCAGCCAGTGTATAAGCAACCAGAAGCACATGTCTCTATGTTACAACAGCAAATGCAGCATATGAACCTCAAGCCATCAGAGCACTTGCAGTTGCAGATGCCCTTATCACAGCTGCAGCAACCACACCAGCAGCTGCTACAACAGTTGCAGCAGCAGCAGCAACAGGATCACCTCGCACATACTGTGCACAATGCTGACCCTGAGAGTGCTGACCAGTACACACGCGCTAGAGCACTTGTAGCAGCAGCGCTGACGAACTTGCACAGACGACAACCTACTGTTCATGCAGCAGACCTCGCATCATGATACCATTCCCCATGTGCCAAATGAACACCTCTCAGCAGTTGCGTTGTATCTTATGGAGCAGGTGTTGGCATGGAGGAGCAATTGCCTTCTGATGGAGCATGCATTTCACCATGATCAGTTACCTCTGGCTGGAAACAATGATGAAGTTCAGCTGCAACTCTGCTGATTGCATCTCACCATTGATCTACAGAGGAGAGCAAGGAATGTTTTGTCTGTACTGGCTCGTCTGCTGTGTGGGCCAGTATGGCTGGTTTGTGCCAACCAGGAATGTCATGTACGGGGAAGAGCGCTGACCAGAGCAGGTCACTCTTCACCTCCCGGGGTGAGTGAGGTGAGTCACCTTGCCATGTGCATTCTCCCGAGTTGTCATTTTTTGTAGTTGTCAAGGGAAGAGCGGAGACCAGAGCAGGTGGCTCTTCAGCTCACCTTACCATGTGAACTTTCTCAAGTTGTCTTCTGTTGTTGTTGTCAAAGGATGGCCATCAGTCATATTGCTGGGTTGGTATTGTGATGAGCATGCAGCCTGAGGGTGCCAGCATGCAGGGCAGCAAACATCAATGGTGTGGGGTCACTTCGTTAGTTGCCTCTCTTATCATTTCTGTAGCCTTTGTTGTGCTATTGCCAAACTGCGTTGCATCCAATGACTTCTGGCGGAGGATATTCACCAACTGTTGAGATCAAATCCTCTGGCTCCTGGTTCAACAAGTCAGTTCTGTGATTCCTGTGTAACAAGTACTCATCAAGGATGTGGGTGCATTTCTGCTTCTCTGAAGTGAGTTATGATAATCTTTCTGCTACATGGTGTCAGCAATGCATAGATCCACATAGCTACTTGTGTTCATTCCCACATGTTCAAGATTTCAAAAATCTTGTACGAGCTGTCACACAATACTCTGCAGGAGAGTCTGGCTGCTGCTTTGCTCTGAAAGTAACAGTCTCATAAGGCAGATCGTCACTTCTGCTGCAAGCATTACAGGTAAACTGGTCAAGATCAGCTGCAGAGGGTTCAGAGACCACTACATGCCCCAGCTTCTTGTCTCGGGTGGCGGCCCCTTAGGAGCAGCAATTGCCTTCTATTGTCAATCAGCATTGCTTTCACTTTGCTGCATTATCCAAACTTTCTTTCACAAGCATGAGAGCCTGCTAGTTGGCCAGCTTTGTCTATGGGTGGACGCGTGCTCAGCTTCTAGGCTAGAAGCAGCAACTGCTCACCTGTATCAGCCATCAGTGCATCCACTTCGATTCGCGAGCCATTCTTCCAGTAACGAGTATACCTGTCGGAGATGTCTAGAATCACCGACAAAAATATTGCCGACTCTTCTGCACTCTCACCCTGCAGAATGCTGTGCGGCGTGTTTGAGGAGTAAGCGAGTGCCACACCTGCACGACCTGGTAGGGATGGTACCGGTAGCTAGATCAACGTAAGAAATGGATTGTCGCGTCATGGTTGACATTATCCCCGTAGATAATTTAATAAACACGTGTATTGGTTTGCCAGCAGCAGGTGGTGCTGCAAGGTGAAGCGTTCCGTCTTTGCTGCAACCACCATTGCAGGCTAGTCACTATGGCAGAATCACAAGACATACAGTTTCCTAACTTCATAGCTGAAAGCCCGTCACCAGCTGCAGAGGCTCCCGGGAACACGCATTGCGCGCGAGAATGCCGCTTTTCCGTTTGCCAGTCCCCGTGCACCATACAGCATGTATACCTGGCTGGTACTGCTTCCGTTTACTTAGATCCGCGTCTGCAACAAGCAGCGAGCCTGATAAGCAGCTAGACCCGGTTACGTGTCATGCCTTTCGGACTGCAGCTCCGAGACCGGCAAAACTGTCTAGCTGCGGAAAGGGCGAGATAACACGCTGCACATCAAGTTCACATGGGCGACGATCATGAGTGTAAGCTATTATATGACACAGCACCGCAAAGGTGCTTGCAAACCTGAAGGCAAACCCAGCCTGTTGGTTGCTTTATTCCTCCTTTTATCGGTCATCACCAGTGCTGAGGCAACTCTACAGCGCTCGTTTGAAGAAAGCATGCAGACTGTAAGGCATCCACCTCTCTGTTCGTTGCTATGGAGCACTCCCGCTTGTGCTGCTGTATCAATACGCAAGCCAGTGCGCCCAAAGCCCACGTCTGGCTGTGGGTTGGAAACATGCTCGGTAGACAAAGATACTCAAGCGTTTGGAGTTCTACCCCCGAGGCCCGTCAACGCCAGGCGAAGGCGTGATGTGTCCGCGAGTGCACAGCTTGCAGCAACAAGCACGGAAACGCAGAAATGGTGGAAGAAACAGTCTGAATTGTGGGTGGACGTGCATACAGAGGAGGAGTTCTACCGGGAAATCAGTACTGGCGACAAACTGGTCTTTGTGGGTAAGGTGGCCCGGGTCTCGCTCTGAGATAGGTATTGCATCCACCCGCCTACATCATATTCATGTGTGTGATTATAATTTTGCAGATTACTTCGCCACATGGTGCAACGGCTGCCAAAGGTCTTATCCAGAGTTGTGCAAGCTTGCAATGGACCCTGACTTAAACAAGCACATCAAGTTCGTGAAGGTATGTTCCTTCATCTGGTGTCATGAGATCCCTCCAACAGTTCCCAATGAAAAGGCAGGCAGTAACCCCCAGTGAGCACAAGTGTGCAGGGTGCTGAACAACATGCATGTTTACTGCTGCATGATGGGCAATGAGCAGCAATGGGCGTTCCTGTATATACAGCCCCATCGCATCACTTGTCATGCATTTGATGGACCAGGCCTTGACGGTATGGGGCATAGCGGTTGCCAGGGTTCACATTGCATGCACGTAGGTATGCATTGAGGTGCTGAAGAAGGTGTCCAAGGACATGGGTGTGAAGGCCTTGCCTCATGCTCAGGTGTTCAGAGCAGGGCAAGGGAAGCTGGTCGGCTTGGACATACCACCCAGCAAAGTCAAGCATTTGCGGCACAACCTGCAAGTGATTATGCACAATCCTGGCCATTTGTTCCGGACGGACCCCAATGGCTTTGTGATGCCATATAAACCTTCTGAGCAGGAGTTGCAGGATGCAGCAATAGCACAGAAGAAGGCAGAGGCAGCAGCGCTAGATAGCAAACAAGGGAATCTGTTTGACCACTTATTGTCAAATGTACTAGGAGAGCGACCAACTCCAGCTGCTCAGCAGCAGCCATCCAGCAGCAATGGCAGCAACTTGAGTCGGGCATCTCTGGTCGAGCAGATGAACCAGTTACATCAGCAGCAGGAGCAGCAGCAGCAGCCTTCCACAAAGGATGCACGGGGATTTGATAGCAGTCAGAAAGGGTCAGGTCTCAGGTCCCAACCACAGTGTCAGACGACGCCTCAGAATGAAGCACATAGTGTGGTGAGTTGATGAACTTATGATTCATGCGCAGCGCTCAACACCCACAGATGCAGACCTAGAAGCCTAGGGTGCCCGAGTAGAGTGCTATGTTGCCAAATATATTCTGCCGTGTTCAAATTCTATAGCAGTATTCACTGTTACATGGGCTCAGTATTCACTGTTGCATCTCTGCCTTGCAGGCTAAGGCAGAGTTTCTAAAGCAGTATGGCACGGAGTATGGCTACGGTGGCTTATTGGATCAGCTTTACCCCTGTGAGGTAGGCAGTGACACCATGTGATGGGTATGAGTACAGTGCTGCAGCCTTGACACACCTGGCACCAGTTGGCTGAACACCATCTGCTATGTCTGTCACCATCAGCATCAGCCTTGATGTCCATATGACAAACTGAAAGTAATAGTATCTGCATGTGTTTTGTTGCATCCTGCTGTACCAGGTCGGGTGTCGCATGAAGCCCAATGAGCACTACTTGGATTACACAGGCAGCAGTGTGTACTGCCAGAGCCAGATAGAGAGAGTGTTTGAGGAGCTGCGCAGTCACATGTTTGGCAATCCACACAGTGCCAACCCCAGCAGCAGCATGACGGGCGACAAGGTAGAAGAAGTTCGTGATCTGGTTCTGAAGTACTTTAATGCTGATCCTGCTGAGTACCAGGTGGTGTTCACTCGCAGTGCAACAGGTGCACTGAAGCTGGTCGGGGAGACCTTCCCATGGAGCAGGTATGATCTCTTTCTGCTGAGCCAGTCCTTTCTGCTGAGCCAGTCCTGATGTTCCAAGGCTATTCTCAACAGCACAGGCATGTTGGCAACCAAACTCCTGCTACATCAATGTCATAGACAATCCAGCTTGCATACCTATTGAGAGAGCCTATTGTAGAAGTTGCAACCTTCTAGCTTCTGAAGTGCTGCCTTGATCCAGGTCCAATGTGCTGGCTCCTGTCCTATGTGTCCTCTGTGCAGGTCTAGCACTTTTGCCTACCTGCGTGAAAATCACAACAGTGTGCTGGGCATGCGCGAGTTTGCTCTCGAGGCTGGCGGCAGCTTCAAAGCCATGAATGAGACATTTGTTGAGGCCTGGGTGCGAGATGAGGAGTGTGGGTCTAATCAGCTGCAGCTTCAAGGCCCTGATGGCGCAAACAGGCAATTGGAAGGAGAGGAGGGACCTGTTCATAACCTGTTTGCCTTTCCTGCAGAGGATAACTTTGCAGGTTGGTGCTCAACCTACTTGCTATCCTGATTGCTCCCAGTCAAATCCGTGAGTTTGCATTGTACTGCTTGCAGCCGTTCCAGCGCTTGCTTAATCTGAGTTTGAGGTTGCACCTGTAGTTGCTGCTGGTGGTTTTGTGCCATCATGTTGCGTCACAGTCATGCTGTAATCTGCCTTCTTGCTAACATGCAGGTGTGAAGTATCCACTGCGATGGATTCAGCAGATCAAGTCCAAGTCCACAGAGTCTGCTCAGTGGCGTGTTCTTGTTGACGCAGCAGCCTATGTGCCAACACAACCCTTGGACCTGCGTGAAGTCAATCCAGACTTCGTGGCCTTGAGCTTTTATAAGATGTTTGGCTACCCCACAGTGAGTAGTATTCCGCATCAGCTGGCAGAGCTTATATGCAAGGCTTGGTGACTATTCTGTGCTGAACACCCATGCTCCACCTGTGCTGCTGTAACACTGCATATTATTATGATAATAATTGTTATCATTTAACACCGCATAGAGTTGCAGCTGCCAGCGTTTTGCTGAGGTATAGTCTTAAGGTATTGTTGTTGCAAACGATGCAGATAGCTCTGATGCAGGAATGTGCTGGGCGCTAAAAAGCTGCTCTCAGTTCTTGCAAGCATGAAGGCACACACGTCTCTTATGTCAAATGAACGCAGCTGTTGGTAGCCAGCTGTACTGTATGGTGAGCGGGTACAGCAAGTCCCCAACTCAATATGCGTTTGAAACCTGGCTGCAGGGTCTTGGTGCTCTGATTGTGCGTGTTGATGCTGCTGAGATCTTGCGCAAGCTGTTCTGGGGAGGCGGCGCTGTCAGTCTGGCTACAAGTAGTGCAGACTTCCATGTGCTCAAGTGCAGGCCTGCAGACAAGCTGGAGGATGGGACTGTCAACTTCCTGGACATCATTGCATTGAAGGTATGGGATTCTGCGCGCTTCCTTATTGCATTGCACACCATTCTGCACCCAGCATCAGCACTGTGATCATGCGCTGTATGGTCTGCAGGAAAGTTGCAGTGTTGTATGGTGTCGTTGACCAAACTTCATTGATGCCAAGGAGTGGCCTGCATTCAGCTGACCCATGACTGAAGGAACAACTTTGTTTTGCTTGCAGCATGGCTTCGGCATCATTGAGAAGCTGGGCGGCATCAGGGCTGTCCAGGCGCATGTGGCTTCCTTGACAGAGTACCTGTATGATCAGCTGACAAACCTGCAACACTCAAATGGCAAGCCCATGCTCCAAATCTTTGGCAAGCACCACTTTGCAGAGTCTCGAAAGGTACAGGGTGGCATCTTGAACTTTGAGGTGTTGCGGCCAGATGGCAGTGTGTTCAGCTATAAGACATTTGAGCGGGAGGCAGCCGAGGCCGGCTTCCATGTGAGAACAGGCGCGGAATGCAATCCTGGCGCTTGTTACAGCTACTTGGGAGTAGAGGTGGGTGCAGTTGCTATCCTGCCAGCAAGTGCTGGTCTACATCTGTTGCATGCGTACGGTGTCAGTTGGTTTTGCTCATGCTGTCCTGACGGGGCCTGCTTGTATGGATGATTTCATGCCTGTCAGTCAAGGCAATTTTCAACTTCAACATGCAGATCATGGTCCAAAGATGCTGGTTAATGTTCTGTGCGTGTGTGCAGGAAAGCGAGATCGAATCCCTGGCTGGCAAGAAGGAAGGCTGTCATGATGATGTTGAGTTCATCTCGGTAGAACGGAACAAGACACTGCCTGCTGGATCAGCAGCCGAACCTGCAGCACTCTCCTCTGTTCATATGTTGCAGTCGCTTGCCACCAGCAGTGTAGATCTGGGACACCCCGCTGAAGTTGCTAGTCAGTGGGTGGAGGTGCCACTGGGGAGTGTCAGGGCAAGTCTGGGGTATATGAGCACCTGGGAGGATGCTTACGCACTGGTCAACTTCATCAAAAGCAACTACAAGGACCGCAGTGTGTGAGCTGATGATAGGATGTATGAGCACTGAAGCTCGTTTATGTGGGCCTCGGTGAATGCATTGAAGGCAGGTGCACTTCTAGGGTGTCACATCTTCTTTCTCAGGTGGGACTTTTCTGTCAACAGCTCATGTCTGAATGAGCCCAGTTGGTCTGTGCACATGTGATATCTTCAAACCTGGCGCTGCAATGAAGCCGTCAATGATAGGGGTCTCGAGCTGTGGTACTAGATGACCCCAGTGTAAGGAAGTCAGTGCTTGTTGCTGCTCTTTGGCTCATTGTTTGTGTTGGTCGTTGCTTGGAAGGTTTGGGTGCGGTGCATGTGTGCATGCTGCAGACATATTTGGCCATGCAACATATAAGATGCCCAATACAGCTGTTTATACTGCATGTAGCAGAACCTCAGCGGCGCCAGATGTCAAATGCCTAGGTTGCTAGGGCAGCATTATCTGCACTCGTGTTGTGCTGATGATTCATCTCTTGCAATAGCCCAATTGGGAAGCAACTCTGCCCTGCTTGGTCAGTAGCAGTGCTGCGGTGTGGGCCATTGTTCATGTTGGTCAGGACCAGATCACAGCAATATGCCATGCCAGCAGTTGCTGTACAACATTGTATGCTGAGCAGTCTAAACGAACTCATTATTTGTCAACTACGAACAGCTTGTTGCCAGCGTGGCACACACAAAAGTTTCCTATTCCTTTACACATCATGAGTTAGCTCAAGAGCACTGCTTGTTGTTTGTGAAATTGTATTTGTGTTCACGTGATGTATACCCTAAACCCAGTGCATGATTTTCAGCAGTGTTCAGCATCTTTCAAGTTGCATGGCTAAGTTTTTCATACTCTACCTGTGATTTACTTGTGACTAGGCTCTGATGGGATAGTGCAACGCCAATCCATGCCAGCATTAGCATTGGGTGTACTAGACCTAGTAGGTCACCAGTGGGGCCAAGGCAGCATACGAGTGTATGCACCATCATGTAAACAAAGTTTGGCCATGCAACATGATATGTGTATGCACCATGCAATGTAACCAAACAACTACCTACTGCTGTCACTCAAGTGCTTGTATAGATCACCCTCCCTCTTCATGTTACATGTAGGGATTCCAATACGTCGCGCAAGTATGGCAGATCTGATCAGTCATGACTCTTTGGACAAAAAGGGTCACCTTTGTATTACTGACTTCAGATCAAAACATGCTACCCTGTCAATGATCCTTGCAATGGCATATGTCCAACATTCAAGTAGTGGTAACAACACCCACTCCGGCCACAATTCCCAGCACTGCACTCGTCTTGCTGACGATACCCAGATAACATATAACACATCTTTTGTACAGCAAAATGTCCAGACGATACCACAAAGCTTCCGTCAACACTGCCTGGACCTGACTAGACAATCACATCTCATGCAGAATCCATACATATCACAAGCCAG
>LWCB01000210.1:0-21334 GCA_001630525.1 Coelastrella sp. M60 | reverse complement strand
CACGTCATGCACTGCTATCATATGCACGGCGAACCAACACATTAGCCAAAACTTTCAACCGTACGCCCTGAATATGCTTACCCGTCCGAACAGTCGATCAAAGGCACTGGATCAGCAGCTGTGTCATACCTTTCCAGCCAGAGGGTTCAGGGCAAGTAGTACTACTTAGACAGCGGCTCATTGTGTCGCCAGCTTGATACAAGGATCAGATCGCCCTGTACATGTTGGTATATCTGCGCTCTGCTTCATATCCCTTAGAGTGCTGCAAGTCAGGTGCTTTGCGCGTTTGGGAGTGTGAACGAGTACTTGACCGTTATACACAATGAGGCTCAGTATAACCATTAAGTTAGCAGTACTTCTTGCTGTTTTGGATGCGAATGCTGTGCTTGGCCGCTCGCTGCAACAAGCTGCTCCTGCAACAATGGAGTACAACTCATTGTCCCAAGCTTTGGCTGCAGCACCCCGCAACCTCAGCATTTTCTTAGCTGCTGTCAAGGTAATCACATCAGTGCATAGCGCGCAAGCTTCAGCAGGGCTGCGAACAAGCGCAGTTCACCAGGTGGCGCAAGCGGGTGGTCACCCCTGCTCCCCTTGATGTCTTGCTGGCCGCGCTGCGTCTGGTGCCTTGCTGACACAGACATGATCTTACTATGCTTTATGTTCCCAAAAACCTTGCCTCGTGAAGATACCCTGGTTTCTGCCGTTGCTGCTCTGTGTAGGCTGCCAACGTGACTGGTGCCCTCGACAACGATACTGCCTGGACTATCTTCGCACCGACTGACGAGGCTTTCAGGAGCCAGCTGAATACAACTGACGAAGACGGTGATCTGACTCTTACTCCAGAGCAGCTGCTGGAGCCAGAAAACAGAGAGGCCCTGCTCAAGGTACCTGGTAGCAGTAACTGCCAATACTGTAGTTTGACCTGCTATACAAGTGCCAACAAGGGAGCTGAGCTAGTGTCTTGCGACAGCTATGCTACAGTGTGATCATTACGACACGTTGCAATCACGCAGTCTTTAATGTGAACTCGTTGTTGCAATGAGCTTGGAGTCCTGTGTTGTTGTAGACAGCACACTGCTTAGTGCATGCAGTGCTGCTGGTTGCAGAGTGCATATGGTATGCACCTGGACCACCGTACCATACTGTGCAGTACTCTTTGTAGCTCTCAGTGCCAGAGTCTGGCTAGATACAACGCAGGGTATTCAGGGACATATGGCCAGCGCTATCACATGTTACTCAGTGCTTAGTATCACTCATTATGGGGCGCTCACAAGAACTATGTTGCTTACAGGTGTTATCCTACCACGTAATCCCCTCAGCCGCACTCCGTGCCGCAGACTTGCAGGATGGTCAGAACCTCACCACAGCTCTGGAGGGTGCAGCCCCACTTGAACTCCATATCGATGATCACAATGGCGATGGGCAGACGGATGTCGAGATCGTGGGCGCTCATGACGCCGCTGAAGTTATAGTACCAGATATCGTCGCAGGCCAGAGTGTGATTCATGTCATTGATGATGTGCTATTGCCTGAAGGTATGGGAACTGGAGAGGTTGACCACGATCATGGTGAGACACCTGCCGGATCTCCTGCTCCCGCCTCAGCACCTAGATCAGGTGCTGCTGGTGCTGCAAAAGCTCCTGCTGCAGTGCTTGCTGGCATTCTTCTGGTTGGGATGTTGTTCTGAGAGTGTTGCACTTGTTTTGGGCCCAGTAGCATAATTTGCTGCTGTTTTAGAAGTTCTGATCTATGTATACATCTACTGAATTGTTTATTACTTCTTTTGATGGTGGTCATGACAAGATGACAGGGCTGTTGGTTGTATTGTGAGGGTATGCAGAGGGATGAATCCGCAAACTCTTACAGTCTATCATGGCTAGGATGTGGGCTAGTCCCAGGCTGTAGTGCCAGCATTCTGTACTGCATTCTGTTGAACAGCACTTTTCATGGCAACTCAACTTCTTGAGCAGGCTGCAGCACACAGCACAAATGTGCCGTGGGCCATGCATCTTTCAGCCTGGGCCTGCACCACAAATGTCATTTTTCTGGTGCTCATGCTTGACTTGCCGCAAGTGCGGCACTCGAATTTGGGTTTCAAGCACTTTGCAACTGTGCTGCTTGAGTGCCTGTGCCGCATGGGTATGCAGTGTATTGCTGAAAGTCAATATTATGATACTGCAATGTTGTGCCCTGCATGTGCCATGTATCAGATACCACGGCGCTTGGGGACTTGGGTGTGAAAAAATTAGCCATGCGACAACTAAGATGCCTAACTTGGGTGTCGGGACTTGAAGCAATTGGGTGACCCACTGGTTGCATTGTGGCTGATTGGTAGAGTGTTGGACCGTTGTTACTGTTCTAGCTGGGCTTCATGCTGACAGTGTCAACTTTCTGACTGGGACCAGGGTAGTGATTGTCCCAGCAGTACCGACTCAAGAGGCCAACTCCCATGTAACAAGCTCATCATTGATGGCTGCAGTGTGTGGCTGCATATTTGCAAGCATGTGCCGCTGAATCCAATTGAAATCTTTCAGCGGGAGTGATCTTGCGGAACCTCTTGTGGCAACAGTTCATTGTGATCACTTCTGAAGCAGTGACATCATCTATATAGGTTGACACCGTGTGAACATGTGACATGCTGTAGTAATGAGAAATTGCCGTGCAACGAGCATGATGCCATCAGGCTGAGGCTGCTGAGTAATTGTTACATGCAGTGAATGCATCCGCACTGCAACGGCATTGCAGCGGCCACCCATAGCCATGTCATCAGTACGAGGGGAGGGCTGACATTTGCTTTGCTGTGTTGATGCTTTTACCATGCCATAGGCTAGCTACGTGTCTATGACTTGGAAAGTTATTATGTATCTGCACCGTTGCAACTGCCGCCATCATGACTCATATCAATATACATGACACTGTGGCACTTCTATTTTGCGTGTACTGCGTATCATGTTTATAAGCAACTTTGCAGCGGTCGAAGTAGGGACGCCTGTATTGTCACCTTCAGAATCTGAGTCAGGGTCCCCGAGGTGGTACCTTCAAATGTCATACTCGTTGTTATGTGAGCAAATGTGGGCTGAGACTTGGCCCACAGATTCAGCCAGCCTGGTGCCACTCCGTGGTGTACAGGAAGCAGTCCCATCACTAGGTCCGTCTTGTTTTTGGTGTAATAGTGCTGATGCTGTCGTTTGCTCGTCACAGTACGGTTTTCTTGTGCTTGTGATCGCACAGTCATGACGACAGGCTCGGCAACAGCTTGTCAAGTGAGAAGCAGTTTGCTTAGCAGCAACATTCCTCTGCCATGCACTGTTTTCACGGGGGTCTGCAGAGAAGCCTGCCCGGCAACTCCTGTGTGATTCTTGACAATCTTGAGGATTTCCGGCTTGTGGGTCAGATAAGCCGGGACACTCGAGAGATACCGGGCCGCAATGTGCGTACAGGCACTCAGTGCAGGCTGCAAGTCGCAAGTTGCTGGCTATGAGTCCTCCTACAGGCACGGCATCATACTTACATTCACAACAGCTCATGCTCGCTGTACCTGAGACTGAAGCGACATCGGCGCACGGCACAACGTTGTAGGTGCACCCGTGGGCATTTGCAAGCGTTGCGCTGACGAGTCCGAGGCATGGACAACATTGAGGCACTGACCAACTGAGTCACTTGTGTATATTCCAAGACTCTCTCGAAACTCATGTTTGTACAGCCTCTTGCTGGTATATCGGTTCGCTAGGCAGATTCCGCTGGTCGTCATTGCAGTTTGTTCAGTGAACTCGGACATATTTAGCCAGGATCATCTTTGGCATCAGCCGGCAGAAGTAAGCAGTTCTGCACCCAAAACTTTGTCACAACCTGAGTTGCATCCAGCAACATGAGAGCCGCTGGCGATGCTACGGTGTACGTGCCACCCAGCATATGGAAGGATGCTGAGTCCTTTGCGGCATGCCTAAGCTTGCAGGACTGGGACAGCCTATCAAAGACTCAGAAGAACTGGCAGAAGTCTATCGCAACTGTGTATGGAAGTGACAGCGCCAGGACATTCGTACAGGCCCTCCAAACATGCATACCCAACCTCAGAAGTGCACTGTGACGGAGACAGCATGCTATAGCAGTAGACGACCCCTTGAAACTTCTCAAGGAGTTATGGACAGCGGTTTCAGTCCTAAAAGAAGCAGCATCATGGGGGCCAGCACTAGCAGCAACTCCTGGACTTCTTGTGGACTGCTCAGGACTGTTCATGGTGCCCCAGGTGCCTTGGGATGTGATCTTACACTTTGTGCAGCACATGGGTCTCAAATCGACTATCAGCAGCTGGTTGCTGCAGCGCAAAACGGAGTTTCCAATGTGGCGTGGTGGGTACAAGCTCAGGACGAGTTTCTGGGTATGCAGAATGACATACCAGATCTTGCACGGGCAATATGCTGGGGCGAAGTCACTCAAGACTGCCTGATGAGGTTTTGAACTTATGACTAATGATGGAGTCCGCATCAAGTTAATGCATGGTGCACCGCAAAACCACAATGTATGCGGTCATGGTTTGCTTATGTCCGACAGGGCCTCCACAGATGACATACTGTACAGCGGCCCCTGGCTGTTGGGTCAATGCCTGCATGTACATTACTTAATTGTTGTGTTGGCTGCGCATGGTCAACAGCATGCTGTTGAGGCTGCGCAGCCTCTGTGTGCTGCATCCAGTGCAATGTGAGTGCCTAGGGATAGGAATCTATGATGTTGACACTGCATGATGCTTGTGCGACTGACCACACTACCTAGATGGAATGAGACCATGACGTGCTTATGTTTTTTTGCTGTGCATGCAGAATGATTGGAAGTCACAAGGACTGCAGAATAGCTTGGACGTGCTTCACCTTGCTGCAAACGGCAGCAGTACTGAGGTTGCTCGCAGAATAGCCTATGCAGCACTAGCCAGTGTTGATGATGCAGCAGCGCTTGTCCCGCTACTCCATACAGCAGTGACCAGAGGTCATCACCACATGCTTCTTGAAGCATTGAGGGGCCCAGCAAGCAAAGGAATGGCTCAGGAGGCAGTCCTTCAGCTCATGCAGGTAGCTGCTCAAGCAGCTCCGCAGCGTTTGCTGTCACCTCCAGCGCGCATGTCATGTCCTCCTCCTGGACGGCAATGCAAGCGGCAGTCTTTCATGGCGAACGACAGAAGCATAATGCACAGTCTAGTCAAATTGTCAACAGCAAGCGGCATAAGCGGTGAAGCAATACTGCAACTGATGCGGACAGTGATTGCTAAGGGGTGTCAGGCCAGCTTGGAGGCCTTATGCACTCTGGCTGGAGCAGAATACATCTCAACTGCACAGTTGAGATATCTGCTTGAGATCACCATCACGTTCCGTTTGGATAGAGCAGTCACTGCACTTTGTGGCCTACAAGCAGCTAGAGACATGTCGGTGAATCTCTGGGTTGACCTCACTGCAATGGCAATGAGAAACATGCCTGAGATAGGCGCTGCATTGCATGCTTTGTGCTGGCTGCCAGCTGCAAACCGTGCCAGTCCTTCAGATATAGCATCACTACTGAAGACAGCCATCAACTCGCAACTGAAAGAGGAATGGAGTGTAGTTCAAATGTTGTGTCAAGCTGAAGCAGCAAATGAGATCTGCAGCAACCATATCCTGCCACTGGTGCAAGAACTTGTGAGCAGGGCAGCTCAGAGCACAAGCACTGGTGGCAAGCATCGCGGCAGTGACAGTGACACTGGCAATGAAAGCCAAAGTGAAAGTGGCAGTGATAGTGACAGTGGCAGTTTTGGTCCCCCCAGTTACAATATTGACTGCAGTTGTCCTGTCAACCACAAGGACAGTGTGTTCGATACCTTGCAAGTACTACTTGTGCCAAGTTGGCACACTGAAAGCGGTTCAGGACATGGACCCACCTCAGCTATTTCAGATACTCAAGTTGCTGATACATGGCAACCGCAGTCATGAGCTGACCTTGAAGTGGTTGTGTCAGTTGCGTGCCCCTCAGAGAGTGCCCAAAGGTTTGGTGCTTGAGCAGATGCAGCAAGCTATACAACAACGAGACCCTGACCTGTTGCACGCATTGATGCAGTTATGGTGTGCACTTCCCGCGGCAGCTGATCAAGATGCTGACAGCATATCAGAAATCTTCAACAGTGCATTGGCAATTGTCAGCAGTGTTTAGCACAGTGGCAACAACAGCAGGAACAACACTGACGGGACTATGCTGCAGCACATGTGTCACTGGTCCGCTGTACTACAGCTCGCGCCCACACACCTTTTTCATGTGATCTGTGGATTGCCGATATGGTGTAATCCTGGTGGTGACGTTGTGTAAATGTCTCAACTGTTGCAGACACCTCTGAGGCATTATAATTGAGTGTCAGTAATTTCCTTCTAAAATAGTATGGCGGGTGTTCTTTCTAAAATAGTATGGCGGGTGTTCTTTCTAAAATAGTATGGCGGGTGTCATCTGTCATCTGACATGAGTCCAGCGGTACTATGAAAGACTTAGGTTGGGTTGAAAGATTGTGACTCTTGAAGACATAGGTTAGGGTGTTGCACAGGTGTCGTTCCACCTGCAGACCGTGGCTTGATTACCAGTTGTAAGTGACACACAACCAATCAAGGGTCTTTCATGCTGCAGAGATTGTCTCCATTCAGTTGTTGCACATCTACTGCTCAGCCTTTGATGATCATCATGCATGAGTGGCACATGCTTGGTTTCTGCAGCTGTCATGCTCCAACTGGCTTCTTTATCATAAAGAACATGATGTCGTTGAGTACCGCTGTTGTGCCACAGCTGTTGCACTTTCCTCCTCGTATTTCTTGTCAGACACAATGCTACATATCAGAGTGGGTGTCACTACTGCTACTACTACAGTTGCTTGTCCTTTGCAGCATGCATGCCAGTTTTGCTATGTGACACTTTGCAAGTACCACCACCGTGCATGTGCGCAGAACATGGCACTCTTTGACTCAACTTGATCCAAAGGCAAGTAGAACCACCATGCATGTGCTCAGAACCTGGCACAATCTGCCTCTTTAGGTGCCTGTGCTCTGCTGGTTCTTTTGTTTTGCCAACACCAACGGGAACAACACTACTAGTAGCAAGGCTTGCTGCACCAGGCCTTAATAAAGTGCTGCTGATCAGTGGTCGGACCAAAGTCATGGTTAATATCCCGGGAGAGGGCCTTGTAGCCATTATAGAAACAAACAAACAAGCAAGCCTGCTCCGGCCATACGGCTCTTGGGCATTTGACTCCCTGTAGCGATTACAGATCTTGCACAGTCAGTCACATGCCTTCCTGTTTCTTCCCCTGCGGTCATGTGTTCTCTTACATGCCGCACCAGCAGATAATGCCGACAGATCTGACACCACAACACATCAGCCAATCTCACAAAAGACACCAGCGGCACAACACAACTCCAGGATACTGCCTGACTGAAAACGGCAAGAGCCAACATGTAGCCAGCATCAAACCTAGACTCCATCTCCTTGCACTGCTGCTGCCGCTGCTGCTGTCGTTGCTGCTGCTGCCTCTAACCCGCTAGCAATACCGTTATCAATAGTACAGCCCGACGTTGCATACGTCTTTTTCCACATGTGCTGCATATTGCTCTCAGCTGCTGCTGTTGCTGCTGTCCAACTCCTGTGCTGTGGTGCCACTGCTGTTGCCGCTGCTGCCAATAGAGGTGACCGCTGGTGATCATCACATTCTTTTACTGCACAACAATGTTGCTATTGCTGAACAATGTAGCAACAGTGGCCACCGCAGCAGCAGCAGCATGTCAGCAAGATGCGACTCACATCTGGCAGTGGTGCTGTTCACTCAGCAACTGAAGCCATGCAATAAGTGATGGCACTAGCAGCATCACGAAGCAGCAGCCAAATAGCAATATCTGGGCGTGACCATTGTGACAGGATAGTTGATGCGTTACTGTTGCTTTGAATGCAGTCACGTTAGCAACACACCAAGGGAGTGTACAGGGAGACACCACTTCACTCCCACACTGGCATCATCAACCAGCAGCAGAAGTAACAGTACAACACCCAGCAGTTATACAATGCCATATACGCCGGGATGGTTTCTGCATTCTGTGAGCCCTAACACACTCGAACAGCGGTCACCTGGCAGCAGCCTATATTGCACTGATCCTGCTGCTGCTTGTTGCCATGATCAACAATCCCGACATGTTGCATCAACAAAGGTTACCAGCTGGGTCCCTGCAGGGTCCAATGTATCAATATCCGCTGCTGCTGCTGCCACCAGTACCGCTGCTAGTAGTACCCTGAACGTTGCTGGGCTGAAGAACTGATACTTACACCTGCACAGGTGGCACAAAGCATCAACAGCATTAGCAACCCAGCAACTGATTAGTTGACACCACACTGGAGGAATGTTCACAAAGCAACATACACATTGCGAGGATACATGCTGTTGGCCAGTGAATCCATCTGTCCAACCATGCTGCATACCCCAAATCAGCATCCAAACATGCATTGTAAACATCACCAGGGTCATATGACTGAATAACTCCCGGTTGCTGACCACCTGGAGTACATTGTGTACCTTGGAAGTACTTCCTAGAACCATTTTGTAGCACGGCACATGCGCCACAATGGTCAATGTAAGTAAGGCATCCTGGAGCACTTACCATCTACTGAACACCAATGGACTCAAACCACTCTACTACTGCAGCCTTGCCCTGCCTCCGAGCTATCTTCAAGCAGTCTGCCTTGTTCCAGGCCAGGGCGGGTTGATGTGCTTCAACCAATTGAAGTAAGTCAAGGTGACCACACAAGCTGGCCCATCTGCATGCTAATTCATCAAAGGGTGCAGGTGGATGTTGCGCCAGTGCCCATCTCAGCACATGCAGATGACCGTAATCAATCGCTGCCCGCCCAAATTCTAGATCCCAAGGGCAAGGAGGTTCTTGTTCTCTAAGCCATTGCAACACTTCAAGATGACCACCCGCAGCTGCTGCTTGACATGATGAAGAACTCCACGGGCAAGGAGGTTCTTGAGCTCTTAGCCACTGCAATACTGCAAGATGACCACCCCTAGCTGCTGCCACACAAGCAGAACTACTCCATGGGCAAGGTGCGTTTTGAGCTCTTAGCCATTGCAACACCTCGAGATGACCAACCCCTGCTGCTGCCATACATGTAGAATCATTCCATGGGCAAGGTGGGTCCTGAGCTCTGAGCCATTGCAGCACCTCAAGATGACCAACCCCTGCTGCTACCATACATATAGAATCGTTCCATGGGCAAGATGGGTCCTGAGCTCTGAGCCATTGCAGCACCTGTAGACGCCCATAACGAGATGCTGCTGCAGATATTCCAACGTCCCATTCACAAGGTGGGCTCTGAGCCCTCAACCATTGAAGGATATGCAACTGGCCGTGGCATGCTGCTGCTTCACACGTTTCCCAACTCACACAATTCAGTCGTTGGCTTGCTAGCCACTGCAACACGGCCAAGTGGCCTCCTCCTGCAGCTGCTTGGCACACCCGATTGGTCAAAGCAGGAGCTGAATCCTGGGCTTTCACCCATTGCAATACATTGAGATGACCAGTGGCTGCTGCTGCATAGTATGTACACTCATCCCAAGGGCAAGGCGGGTCCTGAGCTCTCAGCCACTCTAATATAGAAAAGTGACCTCCCTCTGCAGCTGCAGCACACACGGACTCACTCCAGTCACACCCATGATCATGCAGCAGCTGCAGGCGAGGCAGGTTACCTTGCCGTGCTGCTGCTGCCATGAGCTGTAGTTGAATCCAGCTGTCATTGCCCTGCTGCAGCCGCTTCAGGGTCTCAATTACAAATCCTGATGGCAAGTCACTACAACTAGCAATGCTGATGCTCTTGTACTCCTTGAAAGCTTTGTGAGCTGTCTTGCACACCAGCTTGGCTACAGCAGCCTTGTGACTGCTTGGAAGAAGGCTCAGGATGTGTATGATGAGATGATCTGGTAGCACCATGGTGTGCAATAGCTTTGAGTACGAAACCCTAGTACTAGGTTGCTGTATGACTGACTAAGATGTCGCTCTGCTGGTCCCTGTTTGCTGTTTGTTGGTATACTGTCAGCACCGCTGATGGTTTCAGCGTATGCTGGCGCCTACAAAGAGTGATAACATGCAAGAAGTTTGCTCACTCCTTGCACCGGCTTATCTGCTTGATGAACAGTATGAGTCACCTATAACAGGAGCTTGTTGTGTCAAGTATGAAGCTTACACGATTGCACAAGTCACTTGGCCCCTGCCCTAGTATAACGGTACACCCGCCAGGCTTCCTGTGAAAACGTCGCGTTTGCGAGAGGCGTTGATGCAGCGAGGCAGTCAGACATGCCTATTGTGCACATCTATGTACGCTCAAGGTATATTGCATGCCCACCTTGGCAGACACCAGCTGGGAGAGGTCAGCTGCTGCAGGATCAACTGCTCCCTGTGTTTGCTCGTGACCTTTACAGTGCAACTGTAGGTAGAGTCTCAACAAGTTACATGCTGATGATTTTGATATCACGTTTGCCCTGTGCCCGCAAAGGCGTTGTTGCGAGTCGTCAACTGCACAGCCTCAGTTGCAGCGGTGGAGGAAGCACATAGCCGATGAGTGGTTCATCAAGAAACGAGCAAAAACAAAGTTATGACAGAATAGCAGGGTATCATGAGGCAGGATATCATGAGAAAACCAGCACAAGAACAGACCCCAGTCAGGGGTCTGTACTGCCAGAATTGCCAAGTTGGAGCCTGCAAGCCTTGGACATTGCTGTTGGTTCGGTGGCAAGCAACACACCACAGAGAGTGCTTGTGATCAGCTTGTTACCGGGAACTAATTGCTGACCAGCATGCATACCGGTATGCTGGCTAGCTTTGAGGCGTATATAGGTATGCCACACACAGTGTGCCATACCATAACGCATTAAGTTATTTGTTGCAAAGCAAGCAGCATGGCTTTCGCAGTGTTTACCCTCTCTGATATATATAATCAACTTTCAAACTCATCACGAAGGCCTTGGAATTCCATCGTAACTCCAAACTGTCGAGTCTGAATTGGCCTTGAAAGAAAGTGCTCTCGTATAAACTGCACCAAGACTGAGAGCAGACACACAATATGAGATCTCTAGAAAATTGAACAATTCAAAAACTTGAAGACCAACCATGTTGAAAATGGGATCAACTTTCTGTTCTGTTTCTGGCCCAGTGGTCCTGCTGTTCTCCTCCGTACCGCATCAGCAAAGCATATACAGTTTAGGCACCAAACCACATCAGCTGTACCAGGCATCTTATTTGTTGCATAACTAACTTGTTTACATCAGCAGATTTCCCTGACAACATCGGACAAGACACCAGCAGCACAATGCAACCCCATGATACAGCCCGACCTGAACTAACAAGCAGCAAATCTAGATTGACACATTAGATGTCAGGTGACTGATAGGCTTTATTGAAGTATCCTTGCACCTGCAGCAATAGCAACAACGCTGTTCTCTATTACAGCTGGTGTTGCTGCCTCCGGCCCGCCAGCGATATTGATGTCAGATGGCCGTAACAAATTGCTGCCGCAGCTTAGTAAGCCTTGCTGCGTACTAATATATGTACTGCTGCCTGTTGCTCTGAGCTGCTGCTGGTGCCCTCATGCTCTTGTGTTGTGGTGCCAATGCTGCTGGTGATTGCCTTGACCCAAGACCATTCTACGGACCGGAGCAAGAGTCAACACGCAAACATCTAATATTAAATAGTGCATACCTCTGCAGAAGGCTGGTATAAAAAACGCATGGAATCACGACGTGTAGCAAAGTGCACCTGTCTATGACTCTGCTGCACCATACAAACCCCACGACCCTGTGCTACGTACAAACTGCCCACCATGACCGTAACCGTGGTCACTGTTCACCGGACCAGAGTTCACACCCTTCCACTTCAACTCCCAACAAAGCTCTAACCTGGCCTTGACTTCAGAGTGCAACTGCTCTCCTGCCATGGAAGCATTTCCTGCAACATCAGACGCACCACTCACTGCATCCATAGGTCCATTCACAGGATTGCCAAGATGCTCTGTTACCAAGTCCGTTGCATTATGACCAAGGTTCTGCTGAGCCTGGTCTTGGTCCTGCTGAACATCCTGCAACCACTGCCGCTGCTGCTGTCTGTCCCTCAACTTGTCGAATTGGTCCTGCACACGCTGCTGATGCTTGTCCGGTCTCAACCAGCAGCTTTCAGCATAGCAGCTGCAGAAGTCCGCCCACTGGACATCCAAGAAAGTGATTTTCTGCAGTCCCGGCTTCCCAGCTGCTACAGTTTCAATGGTATGCAGCAGATCTGCATGTGCTGCTGCTGCTGAGAAGCCTTCATTGCAGCAAGCACTGCAAAGAAGTGCGGTGGGAAGGGCTAGGGTGTGTAGGTGAGGGAGCTGCTTGATCTGCTGAAGGATTTGCTGCATGTCTCGCAGGAAAGCAGCTCTGAAGCTTGGAGAGGGTCCATGCCTGCACAGAAGGGTACAAAGAGTAGGTCACTCCTGTTGTTACGTCAAACAAAACACAGTGCTGAGCATGCACATGTCACTGTTGTGCATTTAAGCAGTGTAGCTTGTAGCAAACCCAAGAGCAGGGTTCGGATACATCTCTGTTCCAGGCACCAGGAGCCAACACATCATAATTGCCTGATCATGCATCAGTGATACACCTGCTGCTGAGTCTGGAAGGATGACAGCTGCATACAGGTCACTGATTGAGCAGCAACAAGTGTGACGTTCTCAATGTGACAGTAGCTGTTTTTTCATTGTGCTGTTCACACTACCCAGATCTGTTCGAGGTTTTCACTGCTCACCTGCTGAGGGGGGCATTGAAAACAAGACTCAAATGCCGCAAGGCCTTCAGCGACCCAACAGTTACAAAGTTCGCTGCATTGACCATCCCTGCTCGGATAGAAAGGGCTCGCAGCTGTTGCAGATGCCCAGCTGGCTTCCCTATGGAACTGCCAATGCTACGAGCCACATGTGGGCCCAAGCCCTGGACTGCTTGTACTGACTTGCACAGATTCAGCAGCTCTACGGGAGATAAGACCCACTTGCCGAAGTGTTTCTGTTCTGCGTGAATCTTGATCGTGTCGGGCATGTTGCTGAAGGTGGTGAGTCTAGGGAAAGCTGTTGTGAACGCTGAGCAACCGGCTGCTTTGCTGCTGGCGTTAACAATGTGCAACTCAAGGGCACCAAAGTGGGTGCAGCAGGGTAGTTTGGCTGATTCCTTGGGCTGTAGCACTAGGAACGAGCAGAAGAGCTGCTGCAGGTTGGGTGCAAATGCTGCGATGTCTGCTAAACTGCCGTCTGAGCCTGTTGCACCTGCCTTGTGGTGTTTGCTGGCAAAGCTGGCTGCTTTGAGAGCTGTCAACTGGGCACTGCCGCGTCTAGGTAACGGTATGCTGGTGGTTTGCTGGCTGCTTACGCCCAGATCCAGGCGTGTCAATGCTGTTAAGCCTGCTGCACAGCTTGCAGGCATCCTGCTGTTGACCTTGTCTGAGATGCTGAGGTTACAAAGCAGAGGCATGTTACTTGTGAGTCGCTCTACATGGTCCCAATCAGGTTTGGTTGATATACTGATGCTGCGGACGTTTTGTAGTCGCTTGAAGCCTGTAGCAATCGATCCCTTGCTGGGCCATCGAGTGATGCTGAGGCAAGTGATTGTGTGGTCTACTGCTCTTGCCATGTCTTGGCACACAAGGCGCAGAGTTGGGTGATCGGAGGTTGGCATCAAATTCACTATAAGCCGAAGAACATCCTGCGGTATACTAGCATGCTCAGGCGATCGACTGCCGCTGGTGGGTTGCACATCACCGAACTCGTCATGCTGTTCAGGAGTTATGCTCTTAGCCATGTGAGCCACAAGTGGTCCAGTAGAGTTCAAAGTAAAGTTACCAATAGATCAGAGGCGTGAAGCCACCAGTTCGACGGGCAGTACAGCATTACTGCTCATGCTGAATTCAGCTCACACAGACAACAGACCAAGAAAACACAGATGTTTGGACCACAATGATAACGGTGCCGTCCTTAGACCTCATTAAGCACTGAAACGCAACCACCCTACCACAATAACCTGTCATAGCTGCTTTCATCAATGTAGTCACTTGCCAGATGACAAAGCACAGTCACTTGATGATTTTGCTTCTCACAATCACAGCAGGCAGTCACCACGGCCATATCTCTGGCAAAACAGGTAACAACGTTGGCATTACACTCATGTATAGCAGGCTGCTGCAGATGGCTGCTTTCTCAAACAAGGCTCGGTGATCTTGAAGCCACATGGGCAACCAGTCACTCACTCCTGCCAGGACTCCACTCACTGCAGCACAACCCTTGTACCCTTATAAACACAGAGATTGTCAGCACCATTATCAACACAGAGAATGTCAGTGATATTGAATGCTGCTGCTTTCATCTGTCAAGACACTAATCACAGCAGTGATGCTGCTGGTTTGCGCAACAGTGCTCATGCAGCAATGCTGTGTTGCACAGCTTTCTGGAGCCGGATGCTGCTGCAGATGGCTGGTAACCATGCCAATTTGTCACAGCCCAGCTAGCGCACCACATTTAGAGCACAGAAAGAGCAGCACTCACCACATGAATAGGGGGAAAATGCTTCATTCATTTAGTAAACCATGTGCTGAACACTGTATCTAGCATGACAGGCAGGACCCAGCTGCACAGCATGGCCACACCAGACACCACTATCTCAAAGCTGTGTGTAGATTGATTGAAGTACACTGTACCACACCCTCCACACATCACACCTGAGGCTGCAAGCACTCATCTGTTCTGCTGAATCGCTCTTTGCCACTCTTATCCATGCTCTGCATCAGCTGCTGTTGTGCTCAAAGGCCAGCAGACTGGTTTGAACAAACTTGCAGCAGGCAAGCTACTCTGACCAGCCGTGCAGCTGCAATATGGGCCACAGAAACCTGACGACAGCCCTTCAAGCCCTAAATTACTGACGATCACCAACCTCACTGACATGAGACCCATAGCTTCATAAATAGTTCCATCTAGTCTTGATCAGTGTTGGTGAGGAAAACTGTGTAAGCAAGTGCTTGCTGTGCATATATCTCTAATGTAGTCACCTATCTGCTTGCTAGCTCTTGCGTGATACGTAATTGCTGCAGCAATGATCTTGAAGCTGCGATATCAGCCCTCAGCTCGTCGACTACTGCTGCAAGGTCTGGTGCAGGTCGGTCTGTTATGCCAGCTGCTGTACTGCTTTGTGGGCTGCTGGACCTAGACGATCTGGGAGCTATTAGTCGCTGACTACTGCCTCGCAAATCACGCTCTACGATTGCTTGCACTTCATCGTAAAACTCCTGCAATTGTCGAGGCTGCTCGGCCACAACCATGCTGACTGTAGCTGCTGTATCCAGGGCTGCTTCACCGACTCGCCGGGTAGCCACTGATAGAAAGGCATTAAAATAAATAAAAGGGCTCTGCAGAGGTTCTGGGAGTACTAGGTCCGTGGCATTAGCTGCCTGTGCACGAATTGCTGTCCTTGGCGCTGATGGTAGGTGCTTGCCTCTTGCTGACTGAAAAGGTACTTGACCCTGGACTAATCGATTACTGTGTACGTGTTTGATGTATGTCCAGGACATTTTGTACAGCAATATGAGGCTGCCACCAATCAGGCACTGCGGGTGAGGAAGAGTGGTCACGAAACACACGGCGATACTGTACCTAAGCAGCGGCTTTCAAACCAGCAGCACTTCAATTGCCGACCTTGAACTACGATATATTGCGATCCCGCCTCGCAGCGTGGTTATTGTTGACACTGTCAGGCAACAAAAAACCTGGTCGCCAGGCGTTCAAATCAGCTGACTACACACAAGCAGGCAGCAGCAAGCAGCAGCGAGCACCATCAAGCTACACACTGCGAGTGCATTGAACAACCTCTTCTCTGTGACGTGCTTCTGTCACTTTGTGCCTGGGGGAATTCAGCGACGCATCAATGGCCATATGATGTAACTCCTGACAGAAGCATACACACTCACTGCAAGGGCTACTGCGATGATCGCTGCAGTTTGCCATGCATAGTCAGCAACTTCCTTGTGCCTATATGCTCAAATTGTCAACAGCTGCCACCACCGCTGGGCAAATGCTATTCAGTTTGCATCATATCTATCTGTTCAACATGATGTCATGACATGTGTATCAATGATCATTTGTAAGCGGTTCAAAGATCTTTGGCCTGCCACTTGCAATCATTGGGCCAGTGCCCCCCACACGACCCCTTCACTGGTAGAATCCTATCAAAGGTCCATGCGCTATGTTATAACAAATCCACCACTGATTTGATGCATGTAAGTGTAAGAGCAACCATAGTATGGTGATATGAGTGACAAGAGCTTTTGCAACATGCCTGTGCGCTTGCAACGCTTTGCCATCGCCAGTGGCACTGTACGTGTTTGATTGAGTGAATTATAACTCAAAAGTTCTGTCAAGAAAGCTGCTTAAGCTATGGCATCGTGAAGTATTTTGGGAGTACGCCCAGTGCTATGAAGGACAGGAGACCCAGTGTCCTGGGGCATACGTCCGACTCGCCGCGGCCAAACAAGCCCAGATAATTGTTACAGAAGATGACGACAATGTCTGTTGACAACAGATGAGATCGGTATCACTCCTTGTGCACACAGTCTGCACACAACCAATGGCATTAAGATTGAAAAATCGAGCCTCAGCCTGATTGGCAGCCAGCGTGGTAGCTGACTCAGTGGCATGTTTGTACTAGACTTGCTGCAGCCTATATAGTATAACAGACCGTCAGGCTGCCTTTGCCTAGTTGGAAAAGAGCTACAAGACCGCTGCCCTCGCAACGGTTGCATGCAGAGTCACTGCGGCATCGCCGTTAACGTCGCCGAAACGTTTCTTGCAGAAATGGTTTTAGATGTGAACTACACCATGTAGACCATATCTGGAACTGTGTTCTAGCCTGGTACACAACTCGTCGGACAAAGATTTCCAGGGAACAAAAATGCGCTGAATCAAGCCACACAACATGCACTGTGTCATTGCTGCACATTGGACCACAATGCTGCAATGACCAAACTGGCATCAAAGGCATAGTACGTACTGTATACCCCACCATTCAAGACCTGCCAGTTGGGAAATCTCTTCTCCATAATAATCCTGGTCTTGCTATACAATATAATGCAATTCCATCTAGCAATGTGTGATCACAAAAACAGTGTTGTTGACACATTACGAAACAATCTGTTTATTGAGTCATCATGGAGGCTCCAATAAGCATTCAGCTCCAAGCAATGGTGTCAATTGTTGTGAACCTCCAGATCACTTTCGCCTCCGGTGTGCAGACCTCGTGCCCCACGCATCGAGCTGTGGAAATAGGTAGCCTATGGACTCCAAGTTGACTCAGCCTGTTAGTGATGACCAAGGGATCAAGCCACCTAGCTGACTCCATCTCAGGCTGCTCAATACTTGTACTTGTCACGGATGAATCGGAAAGTGTATGTAAAGACTTCATCATCATTCATCTCATTTGTCACCACGCCACCCTTGGCAGCCAAGACTGCATACGCCCCAGTGCCACCTGTATTTGAGCAGCAATCAAAGAGTGGCGCAACAGTTTGGTTCGGTGGCACCACACAACTATCCAATATTGCGGTGGCTACATCTGTGCTGCGTACCACCATGGCATGCCATGCTCTAGTAAGTGACTAGAGTGCGTCACGGTGGTGCTGTACACTATCCCACAAGTATGTTTCTTTTCACCCTGTTTTAAGTTTGCACAAGTTTGCAGATGTGGTTATTGTTCAAATCGTGACCTGCCCATAGCAGGCACCACCTGGTGACTACAGCTATGGTCGCAGCCGGTGAGTTGCAAGGCACATTACCGGTAGTGTAGCATGCCATAAGTAGTAGTAAAAGTTTTACTCACCCACTATTGCCCATTCACCGGGACTGTTGCCATTGGTGCCTGTGCTGCGACCAACAGCACTGATGGTGCCAACACCTGAAGAACAAACAGTGTACAGCACCAGCATGAGATCAATCATTGTATCGGATACACTGTTCTGGCAGAACCTGGTCTTTACTGGCAAATTAATTGCAACTATGCCAATTTATCAGATCAGGCTGGTTCGCATGCTGTGTGTACCATCATTGACAGTATCCAACCGGACTGCTGGCACTAAGCTCCAGGCCGAATTGTAGGCTGCAATACTCATGAGTCATGAGTTATGACTGGATCAGAGAGTCTGGATGGATGTAGTGGATGCTGTTGCTAGACACTGTTCCGAATTGTGCTGAGCCGCTGCCACAATGATGAATACCATTATTCAAAGAGCCTCTGTCATCCACCAAAGTGCCTGGTATTACGTGGTAGGTTGCATGGTCTGCATTATGGAACCAATCTGTGCTTCTGACTGGTACTGATGTGGTCAAGAGGCTGCTCACCATAATCTCCACAGGGCCTTCTGATGTCGCTGCAATGAGAAGCGCAGCAGCAACAGTTACACAGGGTCAGTATGACTGCCAGTCTGAATGTGCTCTTGCTGGTTCAATGAAGAAATCATCTCAATGTTCTATCCACACTGTGTGCAGTTGAATTCTACATAAGTTTCAAACTAATGTACAATTTGTACTGTATAGACATGTCTGAAGCACGGCACTGCCCAACGTCACAAAAAGCAGTGTCAAGCTTGCCATGTGACCCACCATGTTCTGGAATTTGGACAATCGAATTGCTCACAAGTGTTTATGGTCCGCATGCAAGTCAGGTAGTGCTATGGTCAACTTGTCGGACATATTGTGTCAAAACTCCAGAAGCCTAGCCTACCAGACTACGGTCCAGTTGACAAGGCCATCATCTTCCTTTCCACCAAAAGTCTTCAAGTTGCCAGTAGCATTTTGCAGATCCTTCTGATCATGATCAGGAGCTGGGCCTGAGGGACCTTCAGGCTTAGAGTACATGTGGGGCTTGCGGGGAGTGTCATAAATGTAGAGACCAGTGAGGGAGCAGTCACCTGTTCAATGAGGGACATAGGATCATACCCCAGTATGGATTGACGTATTACGCATTTTGGAAACAGAAGATCAGGGTGTTGTACAGTGTCCATAGCTGGAAGAGGAGAGACATGTCCACCCTTGTGCAATGGCATCTGGACTATATTGCAGACTGAATCAGTAGGTGTTGCAAGACCAACTGTCCAACTCGCAATTTTCTCAGTGGAGCATGGTGTGTCACAGGCAGTTGAACGATCATCTGCGGCAGCAGAAGTCTTCTTAACTTGAAGGCCTGAGGCTTGTCTGAGTGTACCCTACCTGTTGACGCACGGCTCTGATCTGGCCTTGTATGCAACTAAGTAGCCACATATATGCAACATACATGCACTGCTGCAACAGAGTTTATCATTGACACTGCTGGGTTATGCACTTACCCACTACATCCTCTGAGTTTGTTGAGCTCTTTGAGTTTGCAGGACAAGTTACCTTTGCCCTGCAAGGCGACAAGGAAGAACCCTGATTATGCATTGTCGTGTATATGTATATACGATCAGCTAGGAAACTATATATTTTCTAGCTGATATTTGGAAGTCTTCTTGATGCCGCAGTCACTGCGTGCGATGTTGATTGACTGCCTGCAATGGTGCCATTATATGCTGCACCGATCATGGTGTTATGCTGTACATGTCAACAACATTGCTGATGAATATTCCACATCCAAATTTTGTGCAGATTCCGACATTGGGTGCTCAGAGCTGTACTGAGCCACTGGCGAAACCTGGCGTGCATGAGGCTACCAGCAGCCCCCATGAGGATACATATGGGCCACATGGTACTCACCAGTAAACAGCTGGGTCACCGGCTTTGATGGGGTGATCGGGCTTTGGAATAGCTGTCAGCACCTTGGACTCCACCAGCTTCAAAGAAGACCAGATCTCGGCCTGCTTGCCTGGGCACCAGGGCTTGCTGAGACCGTACCTACGGAGCCATAGTTGCTATGATGATGCCAAGAACAAGGACCGCCAACAACCACATAGTGCAGAGGAACTGCGTGCCATGTCCGATGACAGACAGTCGTGTCACACGTTGGTTTTGTTTTGGAGACATAAGCAAAACTGTGTTGAATAATGTGTTGTTTGCACAAAACATGTACTAGTGTTGGGCCACGGGGCAACACGTGAGCAACGGGCGGCGCCGGTCGATGAGACTGAGGCGAGTTTTCCACGCAACGTTTGCGTAGCCGCCGGTGCCGGTGCCATTGCAACTGTTCCACTCACCACTTGGCTTTGCCGTACCTGCAAGAAAGCAAGGCAGATATCAACAAACTCATCAGCAATACACGGTGAAGCCTGCAGATTGGCCGTATGGACTACGAGCGTACGGACAGTGTACAGGCAGGCACGACTAGTGCCGCCACGGTCATAGTCGACGCATACGCATACTCTTTACTGACTTACCACCAGTCGGGCTTGTAGCATGTGGCTGCAACACAGCTTATGCCGACCACCAGCAGAACCACTGCGAGCTTTCCGGCCATGGTTACACGAACAAAAGATCACGAGTGTGTCTATAATAAGTGATGTACACAAGTTTCAAGACTGACCACTGACCTATAAATATATTTGTTTGGACTTGAACCTTGTGCTCTGCCAGCTTTGCATCTGCCAGCAACCTCCCCCCGTCCTTGGCAAGCCATCCGACCGGCCGGGTCGACCGGACCAGGGGATCAGGTTGGTCGACTGATCAAGCGCTATCCCCAGACAAGGTCAAGGTCGAACAACCCAACCTGACCAGCGGATTCTAACTGTCGCCCTTCTGTACTCAACAAGTCACGACTCTTGAATACTTGGCAAACTGCCGCTGGAGCCTGCGCCATCCTCGACGCACACTGTGCCGCAGCTACTAATTAGTAGAACTGAGAGCTTTCTGGCCATGGTTGTACACAGAGAAGATTACTAGTGGCTGGCTACCAAGTGATGTACGCAAAGCCAAAGACCTGCAGATTCTCTGTTGAGTGTGTTGAGACAATTTGATGAGCTTATGGTTCTCAAAAACCTCTATCCAGTTGCAACTGGCCTGGTCGACGGGACCACGTACTGGGTTGGTCTATAGATCAAGTGTTGTTCTTGATTGGGAAGACAATCAAACAAACGGCATTGGACCTGCTAAACAAATCTTTTAGGTGCTGCTTGTTGTACACAGCAAATTAGCCACTTAACAGCAGCAGTGCCAAGTGCAGCACTTTCTCTGCCATCCTCAGCAAACAGCTGTGGTGCTGCATCTATGAACCACTGATGATGCAGGGTAAGATCAAGCCTCAAGTACTGCTTTTGTAGCTACAGCAGAG
>LWCB01000208.1:0-12774 GCA_001630525.1 Coelastrella sp. M60 | reverse complement strand
AACCGACAGTAAATACCGACATCAACTGTCACAGAGACAGTCTCTACAGCGGCTGATGCGCTCAGAACCTTACGAAGAGAATGACAGCTTTTATTCCCATCACAACCTATACTGTCAAGATTTCTGCATGTCACCAGGGATGCACCTTGCGGGGGGCTATAGTGAGCAGCACAAAGCCCACATGTGTACAGAAGTGGCAGGCCAATCCGCCACTGGCATGCATGTTTGCGAGTACTCGGCAGCCTGAGACAAAAACAGCTAGCAGCCTGAAACACAAACATGCCTGACCCAAAAGTCAACGTTGATCTTGTTTAGCAGCTGCATTGCTGTTTTGCTGCTGCTTTTGACTACATGAGCGTTCCGTCGTCCTGTGTCACTGCGCCTGTGTACAGCAAACAAGTAGGCTGCTTGAGACTCTCAGTGTCTATTGCTTGACTGCTCGGAGATTGAAGCATAAACTGCACTGCAGCGCCACTTATTGCGGCATCAAGGCTCGCTTGTCAAAGCACAGGCTACAGGCTTGTAGTAGACCACCTCCCATGTAACAGATCACATCAGGTCATCATGGCATGCTCACTAAGGTGTGTATAACAGTCCCTGTCTCTGTCACAAAGCAGAATTAGATAAATTCAAGCCTTGCAGCCAGGCGCTCAGATGGAAACAAACAGCATCTGTGGCATGGCCATGCTGAAGGTCAGCATGCACACGGCACACACCCCAGTATACAGCTTTTCAGCAATGATATTACTTTGAAGATATCTTGGCTCTACTTCACACCTGCAGTGCTTGAACAAACTGCATTCTGAAGTAGCGGCCGCTGCTGAACAGTAAATACTGTCACCTTCATTGTTGCATCTTGGTTGTACCCTCAGGGCTGGTTACACCTCTGTCGTTCACTGGCTACCGGTCTTCATCGTGGCAAACCAACTGCTGCTGCTATACAGGCTGCCATGCTTTGATGGCGGCTGCTGAAGCATCAGTGATGCTGCTGCTAGCTGCAACAGCTGCGCTGGGTGTTTTGTGCAGTGCTCTTCCAAAGTCAGCCGCTGACATATCCAGCTTCCATAATGGATTTGCCCAATGAGGGCACTTACTTTTGGTAGAATGTATCTTCTAGCACTGTTTTAAGTATTGGCTCAGCATCTGCACAAGTTCAGATCATGTTTCTGTTCTGCTCGTATTGCAATAACAACCGTTGTGAATGCATCTTGAAGCCAAATGATGCTTATGACAAGAGTTTGTCAAGAGTACAGTTGCCTATTGACCATCACATACACCATCAGCCTCCTCCAACTACTATCTGATCAGATCGTAGCTCATGATTAGCTCATGAGCCTTGCCAACTCAATCTGCAACCAGCCATCTGTCTCTCCAAATACATTGTATTGGCTGAGCCAGCATTCTTTCCTCCCTTGTGCCAGCGGCTGGTGCAGCCAACTCAGGGCTGTCCTCATAGTTGTTAAATTGGTGACCATCTTGCAATTGTTGTTAATAACCTTGTGATGCACCAGGCACATCTCCACCGGTATCTGCGGCAAACATAGTATAGCACCTGCATCAGGAACAGAGTAAGGGAGGACTGCTGCATGTGCTGTCAGTGTTTTGCAGACTTTAAGGGTCTGGCCAAGCTCATTTTCTGCTGGCGTTGGTGCCCAATATCTGTGTACATTAGCAAACTGCACTTCGTGGGGTTGGCACCTTCGTGGGAGTGGCAGCAGCGACAAAGCAGCAGTGCAATACTTGTGTACCCTGCTTGATTACTGCTCAATCAGCCATCTCTGGCAGAAGGGGCCCGAAGTTCATTGGGCTTTCAGAGGTCCGACCATGAGTCATACCTCGAGATGCAGACACTGTCAATTATTTCAGTCAAACCAGGCCACTTGCTAGGACCGACTCGCCTTGGTAAACATTGTTGTCGCACAACGGCACACTGTAGTGCCACCGCGGCGGCGTCAGCCTTCGACAAAGCAGGTCTGCAAGCAGACCAGCAACGCCTGACACTGCTGAAGCAATGTCCTCAAAAAACTTGTTGCGCTGTCACAGCTGGGCTCAAGTCGAAACTGACTGCACCCTAGTAGAGAACACACGATGGCACGATAAGCCAGGCCGGACGTCCACGGAGTGATCTATCCAACACCAGAACTTTCCTTGCATTATGGACGTTCGTTGAACCGGTCTGAGGTTGGCTGCAGGCCAGCAGAGTGTACCGTACATCGGATCCACCTCGGACGCGTCGATGCGTATGGCAGTTTGCTGTACGAGAAGCCAAGGTCATAACACAGCACAGCACGCCGTTGAGCGAGTTGAGCGAGCTTATGCAGTGTGCACGCAGATAACAGAGCATCAATGCTCCGGACAGCATGCGCTATTCATCTAAGTCGCCCGTCGTTTGCTTGATAGCCCGGACCTGTTGCAATTGCAGTTGCCCGACACGTACCATCTTGAACTGTTGGACCATTATATAGACCAGTAACACACAGAAACGTACACTCCGTTTCGTAAAGGTAAGTATCCGCGGGGTGCAGCCTTGCCTGGCGTTCCAGCCTGCAGACAGCACCACTGGTGTTCGCACCCTTGCTTGGTCACTATGTGCTGCATTCAGCGCACGTTGGGTTTCTTGTCAGACATCATGCATCCTGCGAACTCATTCCACCCAAGTACCAGCTGCTAGACCTGGAATGTTGGCAGATGGGCTGCAATTTGAACAATTCGCAGTGTTGCCTGAGAAAGAGTTAGCGATAGCTATCACAGCCGGTCGACGGGCAAGTAGTGGCGTGTTTCGCAGGTCTGTCTCAACATGGTTCGACGTAAGCCCAAACCCCACAAGTCCAGCATCTCGAACCCTGGGGCTGCCTTGTCAGGACGCTGGCGTCAAGCAGCTGCTGTTGCAGCAGCGCAGGTGTGCCTGTACTACGCGGTGACTCACCTGGCAGATAGTACTATGGCAGCTAAGACTGCAAATTAGATTCTGTATGTGCACACTGTCCCCACTGTTTGACTGGTTGAATAGCCTATTGGGGTATAGGAGGTGTCTTATGTATTCACTATGATAACTGTTGAACAAACACCGCACACATGCGGCACATATCAAACTCCTGCTAACTTAATGTGAGCCTGATTTGCTGCTCCCAGGCAACTGGTGGCACTGCTACTGGCGCTGCCAGTGGGACACAGGAGAGCTCTCGTGTGAGCGCAAGCAACACCCACCAGGTACCACTGTGACATATGGCATACACTGTATGGCAGGCTGCTGGTGATACATCTTCTGGCCAACACCTGATATTTGTCAATAGCAATAGTACAAGGCATGGTACATACCATCATGATCTATTATTATGCTATTAGCAGCTTCTTTGAAGAGGGTGTGTACATCACAGGCCATCTTGCCATGATGTGCTCATTGGAACATCATTACAAGTTCTACTAGACATCCAGGCTGGATGTCTGCATCAAGCATCGTCATGAACGTTACTGGGACTCAAGCCCTGTGTTTCTGCTGCAGGTTCACACTGTGGCATGCTTCTCAACTAGGATCACTTGTTATTACTGGTATATCATGTATCGCCATATCAACCGGTCACCCTCATGAGCACTAGGTGCCTTTGATGCCATCAACAGTGTACTAGAGAATACGCATGAGTGCATCGCAATGCACTGAACACATGCACAATGAAAAATCGTTTTGAAGCCATCACGTTGGACGCAACAGCTTTCAGGCCTTTAAATCCTAGATAATCTGTGATCATATGCAACCCATGATGAATCTCTTGACAATGTGTTGATGAGTGATGTGCAGGCTCCTCAAAGCCACATGTCAGCATCAACAACCAGTGGATCAAGGAGGCGTCCCCGCTACAGGCCAGGTGAACTGGCCCTTAAGGAGATCAGAAGATATCAGAGGTCAACCAAACTGTTGATGAGGAAGCTGCCCTTTCAGCGTCTGGTTCGTGAGATCGCAGGTGATCTGAAGCCAGAATTCTGGTTGACGGGGAGCGCTTTGCTGGCCTTGCAAGAAGCTGTGGAGGCCTACCTTGTTGGTTTGTTTGAGGACACCAATCTGTGTGCAGTTCACGCAAGAAGGTGAGTGCCATGCTTTGACTGCATCAGAGCTTTGCTGCCAATTCTGGGCTTCTAATCACAATTTGGTGCCAACTTGAGTAGATGTGTGCAGCTTCAGCTAAGAAATCCTTGGCAGCTTTGCTGCTGAGCAACCACCATCAATTGTTGTTGGGTCCTGCTTGGCTGTTGAACACATTCACACAATATCAGTTACCGACCTCAGCCCGCATAAGCTACCCAAGTTGGAATCCTAACTTGAAACAGTGCCACCGTGGCACAGTGCCACCATGACGGTGGTACACTCCTATATGACTTCAACTGGCCAACAGGGTCTGACATTGGGATGGCTTCAAGAGAGTTGCAGTGCACAGCGATGAAAGGCAAAAGAATCTGAAGCTACGTTCCTCTTTATCCTGCCTTACTCTTCTGCTGCTACTGTTGTTGTTGCTACTGCTGCCAGGGTGACCATCATGCCCAAGGATATCCAGCTGGCACGCCGCATCAGGGGAGAACATAATGTATGACCCTATCCAGCCAACTATGATTGTCAGCATTGAGACGACCATCATACTGGGACCATCAAGGTCAGAGCGGCAACCTCGTCATCGTGACAATGACGGCATCTACACAGCGATCAGCGGCACCCACTAGGAATGGATCGTGGCGATAATGTTAACACCAGCCGGGTGTCTCTTGCACGTTCAATGACAGTCATCTGTATGCTGATTGACCTGGAATTGCTCAATTCGTATCATTTGTGGCAGCTCACAGTATTGTGATTCGGCAGTGCCGTCAGTAGGCTACTGCCAGTGATTGGCAGCAGCGGGTCATCTGCGTGAGACCCGACGGCAAACATAGGACTCAAGGGAACGTGAGGTTGAATTGCCAATGGGTGACCAATGATGAATGCATTGTCACAAGTGGTTCACAAGGCCCCGCGATGCTGTTGTCAACTTGTTGATGCTCTGTAGTTGTGCCGACATGAGACTAAGCACAAGTAGGCCGTAGGGGCTGCATACCGCACCTGCTGCTTGCTAGTCAGTCATGCAGTGATCTATCAAGGTAAACCATGGTTTTGACTCTCAGAGAGATCCCGTTGGCATTATATTGCATGTCGTTGGGGAATCACTGCCCAAGGGCCGTATGGCAGGAGTTGGTTAACTTGTTTTTTTGATATGCAACCGGCGCCCAGAGGCTTCTGCGCGTCACAACCCGGACTGTCCTGTGCTCAACAGCATGTATTCATGCAAACTGATTGGATTTCTCAGACAGTATATGCGCTGTGTACAACTGTACAAGGACAAGTGCGGTGTTTGTTGTCCAGCTGCGACATCAAGACCGGAACAGCGCTGACGCACAGCGACAAACCAATTTTCATATGTCTTACTCATTCCAGTACTACAATCAGAAATTAGAAGAGATGTCGGACCTTAACGACGGGGATCATCGCCTGCTTGAGCACATTCCCGCTTCCAGCTTTCGGGTGAGCTTTGGTCGGCTTTTTGCCGGACACGTTGCATAAAACGTTCTTGTATCTCAGCTGAAAGTGGTGGCGCAGCATCTGCCGCCCCAAGCCTGCTTGGCAAGCAAATGTCGTCTGCTGTCGTACTGTTCAGCAAGGTATCCGCAGTAGTAGCGCACCACGTGGTTCCTGGCAGCACCGCAGTCTCTTGAAACACAGCACCTCATTAGACCCGCTACTGTAAAGAGATTGCTTCCATTCAACACTCGCAACACCAAACCAGCATGGGATTTTGAAGCGAGTTGAACATCAAGTTGCTGCAGTGCTGTTGACATGCAGTATGCCGTGCTCCTCACATACAAGCCTTGCATGATGATATCCGCACTTCAGATCTGAGTATCAAGGCATATAGGTTCACAGGCCATAGTTATAGCACCAGCTATGTTGCAGCACTTGATCGTCCTGGTCTGATCGCACCTTAGATGCAAACCCCTGCTGTCTTGTGCTCCTGCGTATGCAGTCACTCATTCATCAGCTGGAACCTCATGATTGTGCCAGCATGCGTCAGACCAGCCGGTCTATCTGCAAGCGCACAACAGAGCAGATTCCCTACATCACTCTGCGCCTATGTCAGAACAGCAGCACAGATCAGCTGCAGCAGTGGTGTCAGGGCACAAAACAGCTACAGCATGTCAGTAAGGTGTTGATAGCAATTGATATAAGAGTCTCACCAATGACATTTGACCAGGCAATGCAGATGCTGTGTGAACGCAGAAACACCATTGAGGTGTATCTTTGCTCCATTGCTGATTACAGCAGCACCAGCAGCGTGCGGCCAGGCAACAACGCACTCATAGAGTGCTTACTGCCAGTGTCATGTCTCATGAACCAACTTGAGGAGCTGAGAGTTGATGGCATCTGTTTCTTCAACCTGGGTAGGGAATTGGAGCAGCTGGCAGGAGCAGCATCAGCAGCAGCAGGCTGGCCATTGGAGGCTTTGACACTGAAAGCTGATTGGAGATCAATCCGTATTCTCAGCATGCAGGATGACTGGTTGATGCATTGGTCAGAGTTTGCTACCGCTCTGAAGCATCTTCCCAGTGCATTCCCAAACCTTGTGGATCTGTGCATCTCTGTCCCAGAACTAAGGTTTAGATCTTTCTCAACAGATATCAGGCTTCCGATGCATCACAGTGCTGAGGAGTTGATTCATCATAACATCAGCAGTACTGTAGCAGTAGATTGGTATGTTGCTGAGCAACTGTCTAAAGTAGCAGTAGTTGCAGCTTTGGCCAACACAGCGCTGCAGCTGAAGCATTTGGAAGTGCTGGATGTGGACAACGTGCCTGATATATGGTGCTGTTGGCAAACAAAGATAGATGATCAGGAAGCGGCAACACCATCAGCAGCAGCAACAGCAGCGAAAACACCATCATCATGTGCAGGCTTTGCAGACGCTTACCTGGTCGATGGACAGTTGCAGTCAACAAAAGCAGCAGCAGCATTGTTTGCAACTATGGATGATTGTGGCTGTTGGTTCCTGCAGCATCATCCTGCAAATGCACAGTACAGGCCGCTTTGAAGACACCATTATGACATGGAGCAGGCAACACAGCGTGCTTGTCAAGCAACAACAGCAGCAGCAAACGGCCTGCAAGGCAGCAGCATCAGCTGCCAGTGCTGCTGTAGCTTTACCAGCACTGTGTGACCTGCAGTTGAACCTTGATGCAGACCTGATGTATGAGAATCCACCATGGTGGCCACACCATGATGGTTGCAGCAGCAGCAGCAACAGCAGGAACGTCCTGACCAAAAGCCTCCTGCGCCGCCTGTCACCATTCAGCTCAGAGTTGCAACTCCTGAGCACAATCAGCAACCTGCGCTTGGAGCTTGATGCCAATGACGTTGCTGAACAGCTCGCTGATGTGTTGGGTGGCATGAAGTGCCTGAAGCAGCTGGTGGTAAGTCAACAAAGATTCCGGGTCTCTGAATCACCTCGTGTGACTTGTAGACATCATCTAATGTCTAGTAGAAACATCACTGTACTACAAAGTCTGCTCAGCTGCTGCTGGCAGCTGGGTCAGTGGCTGCGGTATGCTTGCAGCAGGAAGAGGGGGTGTCCCTGTAATGGCAGCATAAGTGGCAGTGCTTGCACTAGAACTCTCAATGCAAGGATGTTTGATAAGTATGTCACTGCACTGGGAATTGTCTATAGTTGCAGGCCTAACAGTTAATATGCAGCTGCCAGATTCAATTTTTGCATTGCTATAAGCCGATCAATTGATGAGTTCATGTTCAGAGCTGCAATGACCAGATTTTCTCCTGTTGATGCCTGTTGTATGCATGGCAGATTGAACCACGCTGCAGCAGCAACAGCAGCACTTATCACCACACAGTGAGATCAGCAGTGACAGCAGCAGCAGTAGTAACAGGCTTGGAGCAACTGTCAATTCGTGTAGAGCACGGGTTGCATGTCCTTCCTGTTGACCTGCTGCTGCCGCTGACTGCTGCTGCTGGGGGACCTGGACGCAACTTGACAAGGCTTGAGCTGCATGGGCCCTTTGTCACTGAGATCAAGTCACAGGCATATTATGCTGATCTCTTGGCAGGAGTTAACCTGCAGCGGCACATGGTCCAAGCTGCAGCGGCAGCCAGAACAGCTGCTGTAAATGCAGCAAACATCGTGTCATCCATGATGCAAACAGCCATGATGGCTGTGGAAGCTGCTGCTGCAGCAGTCAGGAATCTACTTTCAAGGTCAGCGGCCACCATGCACAACACATTGCCAGAAGGTCACACAACGCAGCAGCAGACAGAAGTTGATGATGCATGGGTGGCACCTGGTGCATTGAGCCATACTCAGTCACAAACAGCGAGCTCAAGCAGTAATGGCGTGGCTTCAGGTGGCTCAAGTTCCTCGACATCTGCGGCAAGCGTCAGCCCAGCAGAAGGCCAAGAGCTTGATCAGCTTGCATCCGACGAGCAATCTGATCATGTTCAGATTGATGCTGGCATGCTTGACCTACCTGAGGACAACAGCGCTGCAAGTCACTCCGCTCGGCAGCAGCAGCATCAGTCTGATGCAGCACCAGTGAAACCACTTGCAGGGTCAGCTTGGCATGATGCATTGCAGCAATTGACTGGACTATGTGAGCTGACTATTGAACACTCTGGCTCAGAATTATGCAGCCTCCCAGTAGAGTCTCTGCCAGCAAGCTTGGAGGTATTGATCTTCAGCAGCGCCGCTACTGCTGTTGGTGTTGATGGCTCATGGAGAGATGTTTTCAAAGCAATGTGGAAAGGCACCAGGAAAGCTCATAAGGCTGCATCTGCTCACTGCGAGGGTTGTCGTGGTCAGTCAAAACCTCAATTAAACACGCTTCCTGGGCCCAAACTACGTAGGCTACACTTGAAACAATTTGGAGTTGGCGAAGATGAAATCCCCGGCGTTCTTGGAAGTGATCGGTTACAAGAGCTTACTCTAATTGACAGTGGCTGGTCAGGGGGCTGGGCAGCAGCAGCAGCAGCTTGGCCAAATCTACAAAAGCTTACATGGAAGTGGAATTGGGATATGAACATGGCGCACACATGTCACAGCACAGCAGGGGCAGATAGTAATGAGCAGATGCTGCAAACAACTGCAGGCAAAAACAACAGCAGCAGCAGCAACAGCAGCAACAGCAGCAGCAGCAGCAGCAGCAGCAACGTTGTTAACCAAGAACAGACACCAGCTTCAGATGCATCCAGCGATAACTTAACAGAGTCCGAGAAAGCTGTTGTGAGTGAGCTGCAACACCTTCTCCTCTGTTTCAGGCAGCTCAGATATGTCACAGTGACAAATCTGCCCTGCAACCTGACAGAAGTCATGTTCAAGCAGCCACTGCTGAAGGAGTTGGACAGACTACAGTGCCTGAGGCTTGCTGTCAAGAAGTCCATTCGTGTCCAACATGATGGTCAGCTGCATGATTACCGTCCGCTACGGCAGTGGCTGCAGCCGAGGTTGCCATGTACAAATGTCAAACTTGCATGAAGCTTTGTTATCATACTGGCTGCCTATGATCGGTCACTAGATTCACCCTAACGACCCAGTGATGAAAGAATGCTGCCAACAATTGCTCATGAAGCGTCCTGATGTTTGAAGTCTTTCTTTCAAGCCAGCACACAGCACAAGCAGCCAGGCGTGTAGGTTGTTAGGGCGCTGCTGGCTCAGCACATATTGAGCCACGCGCATTGCCTCTGCATTGGCCTTCTGCTGTTCACATTCTTGTCACGACAAATTACCTGGTGTGCTTGGTGGTGTACTTGGTCATGCAGTCAACAGTCTCTGAGCTGTGTCCAGTGGAAATTGACCTTGTACTGTGGCTTTGCAGCAGGGTTTCGGCTATTGTTCTACACTGTTCACCAGTAGTTGTGCGTGATTGTTCAACTCGTGGCATACCATGCACAGCCTATTCGGAATATGCATCTGCATCCATGTGGCAGTTGCGTGCATAACTCTTGATCAAGGATCACCTTGAAGGTCGAACAGCAATAAGCTGCCAAAGAGACGGTTTGGCACTACGACATCAAACAAGCTTTTTTACATGCATATTGATTTGCGCTTCATGTCTTGAGACGACCATCGTTAGTGATATCGTAACCAAAATCAACGCGCAAGCGAGCACGTGATCGTAGCAAATATGGAATTGAGTTGATGTGCCTGCGAGCGCCCGATGAACTTGTGAGACACCGCGGCTTGAAGGAATTGTCAAGATCCACGGAACTTCCAGAAGCCTCAGTTGAAAAAGACTGGATTGCTGCAGACAGTGCCACAACAACTTGGTTGACCCGGTAGTATTCTCTTCAGCTCACATAGTGTGCATAAATGGCTAGCAGTGGTAGCATTCTCTTTGATCCCACCAACCGCTGCAGCTGAGCATCACTCCTGGCTAGCAAACTCCCAGGGTTTTCTTCGCATTCTGAAATCCCGTCTGTTACATGACACTTTGATCTCCAATACTCTAATCGGCTCTAATTCACAAGGTGAGCCGGAATTGAATCAGCCTCAGTGTTGACATCATTGGTGTCTTGCAGCAGAACAGATACCACACACTCATTCCATGTACAACATGTACTTTGAACAGCGTTGATACCTGGCGTGTAGCAACAGTTGAAAAACCATGCATCTAGACAAGAGTTACAGATTGGATCCTGTGGTACGTGGGAAAACATGGCTCCCTTCAAGAAGACGGTAGACTGCCAAAGAATGCCCAATGAAACCAGCTTAGCTGCTGATCACTACTGCTGCTGGTGGCTCAGTTGGTTGCTGATCTGTCTGCTGTTGCGAAGCATCGCTTTGCTGCTGCTGCTGTTGCTGCTGCTGCTGAACCCCAACTGTCTTCACTTCTTGCAGCAGCTGTGCCACTTCTGCAAACTTAGCACGTGTAGGTGCATCGAATCCAGACACAAACTGATGAACTCTGAATGTGAACTTTACGGCATTCACTAACAGAAGTTCTTGGATCTCTCTGAGCTTCTTTGGAGGCGGCTGCTTGGCTGATAGATCATGAACTTCCTGAGGAGAGCAAAAGCGCAAGAATTCATCCTTTAAACAGGGATTGCCATGGACTGCTATCAGATACCGATTTAGACACGATCACATCAGCCACCATGTGCTTGTAAGTTTCAACACGTGAAAACGTAGTATGATAAGTGTTTGTGCATTTGAGATGCCTGGACAAGCATCTCAAGCACACAGACATTTATGATAACACATTTTTAATGTGTGGACAGCACTGAAGTGAGCACCCAAACCAGGCAGCAAGTAAGTGCCTGGGATCAAATGCAGCGAGCATGTGCAGAGTCCCTTGTCATGCATATTAGTTAGCATGTCTCACCTTTACTGTTGCTGTCATATAAGCTTGTCCGTACTTCAGTCCTGCTAATCGCACACTGTTCAGCAGTACTGCACCAGGCCAGGGGATTCCCTCAGACTTGAACCGCTTCTCAATACTATCCTTACTGCAAACAGCATTCACATTCACACATACAACACACAATGGATCACTGTCAGGTACATCCATTAATATGCATGCTTGTAAATACATTAATCATCTTAAATTTAGGTGCATAGTACAGCAATTACAGCAACAGCAAACATGTGCATGCCTGCATTCACCTTGTGACGGTCAAACTCAAACTCTTGAGTACATATTTTCGAATTTTTGTTGACCATCATCATTTGCATTTGTTACACTTACTCTCTATTGTATGCTTCAATCTTCCAGCTGAGGTCATTGAAGCACCTCTCCAAATCTGCCAGCACTGCCTGACATGACCTCATGCCAGCAGGGGGACACCAGCACTCAGCTCGGCGCCTCAACTCAATCAACACACTGCGAGTTGAATCCAAGCAGTGAAGTGACAAACACACTGAGCATGAGTCCTTAGGTTTGATTAGATGTTTGTCAGCTTACATCCTGGTGCTGTTGGTCAACCAAGCTAGGCCAGGTTTTTACAAACAACTGCAGGCTGCAGTAAAACGTGGTTGTTCTTGATGTTGAAAGCACCCAGAAGGTACTTTCATGTACTACAAACTTTACGATTCATCACACCTGTGTTGTGATGCTGCCTGTTTACAAGTGTCGTACTTGCTGTCTGGCCAACTTCCAAACATCTTCAGTTCAGCAACATCTTCATATAATGTTCTCAGCTGAGCCTCCATGTGAACGATGAACTGCTGGACCTCATCCATGCTCGTCTGCAGCAGCAGCAGCAGCAGCAGCAGTTACTCATCCAGCAAACTCCATAGGTCCAAAACTGCCAGCAGACTGCGCAATTTTGTTGAGTTATTTGGTGCACAACGCAACAGTTCAGCTACCCAATAAACAACACCTGAGTACTACTTACCGGCTTGAACGTTCTAACTTCTGCGGCCCATACAGCAATATCTCCCCTTCTTGCCTCAAAGTCAGCTTGCACCTTTGTCAAATGACCCATCTTAGACTTCAGTTCCTCCAACATCTTGTTTGCATCAACGTCACCACCACTCCTACTTCCACCACCACCACCTCTGCCTCCCAGGTTATCATAACCAAGCTCTGCTCTACGAATGGCTTGATACAACTGGTGCAAACTTTTGTCTTTTGATACCCCATCATCTGAATGAAACTTGCCAAAGCCAGGTGCTGATGGAGGCATTCTTGGGCCGCCAATGAATTCTGGACCACCGAGCTTTGTGTGATTGCCGGCTTGGGTAGCAGCAGGACGGTGCG
>LWCB01000203.1:0-13976 GCA_001630525.1 Coelastrella sp. M60 | reverse complement strand
GTGGCGGCTTGGGAGGTCAGTCCTGCTGCTGCTGTTAATGCCTTAGACTTGTAACACGGACACATGTACACGTATCAAATATAAAGGACAGATTGTGGGCCCACCAGCCTCGATCTGGCACCAGCCTCGGACAGAAAGCAGTTGGTGTCTTTCCCTGATGCTGTTGATTCTTGCTCACACCAATGCTGCTGCTGCTCCTGCTGCTGCTACAGGCTGGGGTGGCAGTCAGGCCCAAGCTCAAGCTCAAGCTCAATCCTTCAGCAACGGCGGCTGGGGTGGCAACGGTGGCTGGGGTGGTCGCCGTGGCTACTACCGTGGATGGGGCCGCAAGCTCGCTGCTGCTGCTGCCACTGATGACGCTGCTGCCAGCAGCAATGCAAGGAAACTTCAGGGCGCTGACACTTGGCGCGGTCGCGGCTGGGGTGGCTGGGGCGGCTACGGCGGCTATTACCCTAGATGGGGCGGCTACTACCCTGGATGGGGTGGTAACAGCTACAGCAGCGCCAATGCATACGCAAGCGCCGGTAGTGGCGGCTGGGGTGGCAATAGCTACGCTCAGGCACAAGCAGCCGCAAGCGCTGGCTCCGGCGGCTGGGGCGGCTGGGGTCGTAAGCTAGCTGCCACCGCCACTGGTGGTAGTACTACTAGGAAGCTTCTTGGAGCAGACAAAGCTGACAAAACCGACTGCTGGAATTGCAACGGCTGGGGTGGCTGGGGCGGCTATTACCCTGGATGGGGAGGCGGCTACTACCCTGGATGGGGTGGTAACAGTTACAGCAGTGCTAATGCATACGCAAACGCTGGTAGTGGCGGCTGGGGCCCTTGGGGTGGCAATAGCTACGCTCAGGCATCCGCTCAAGCATCCGCAGGTGGGTGCTGAGCTTTCCTTCGCCTGTTTTTGCATGATATTGTTATATTGGCACTGCCTTCGCTGCACATTCCATATGTTTGCCCTGTCACAAGCTTGAGACATTAATCTTGTTGTGTGGTTGAAGTATACGTATATAAGCACATGGTGGGTCTGGTGGGGTCACATACCCTACTTTAAGTAGGGTGATTGAGTAAGGGATTAGCAGTGTTACAAACAGTGTTGCTGACAGGTTTGTAACATATCCAACATGTTACAGGTTCTGGTGGCTGGGGTGGCTGGGGCAAGAAGCTGCTAGGTGTGAGTGATAAGTCTGACAAGCAGAACTAATGGCAACATCTGCGCTGCCTGTCTGAGATTCAGGTGCGCTGATGTGAAGTGCATTACAGGGCTTGTGGTGATGCTGCTACTACTGTTGGGTGGTACTGGTGCTAGTGCTGCTGCTTGGATTCAATTTTGCACTTCCTGCGGTGGCTATTGCTTGTAGTCTTGGCAATCTAAACTTGATGAGCGTTGCTCTCTGTTATCTTTTTGTTCTGTCTGCATGCCAAGTGGTGTGTCATGTTGTGTAGTCCACTTTACTTTACTCCTTTGTTGCCAAACTATCTGTTGCTCCTCTTGCCCGCTTGCATTGATCCATGACTGCTACTTCTGCTGCATTGTCTGTTCAGGTTCTGGTGGCGGTTGGTATGGTAAGAGAAAGCTCCTAACCCTGAAGTCCCCAGACAAAACAAACAGCATCGGCACCCGCAAGCTTCACCAATTTGGATCATCAGCGAGCGCAAACGCTGCTGCTAGCAGCAGCAGCAGTGGCGGCTGGGACGGCTGGGCTCCAAGTGAATCTGTTGCTCAAGCAGACGCCTTTGCAAGTTCTGACAATGGTGTACACCCTGGAGGTGGCTGGTTCAACCCTGCTTGGGGCCCTAACATATGGACAGGAGGTCTAGGTGGATACAACGGCTGGAATGATGAATATTACCAGGACTATGGAAAGAAGTGATGGTGTAGGGAGCCAGTTCAGGATTATGTGAACCTTGATGACATCGTTGTTGCTATAAGTTGCAGTTTGGCTGTGGCTCGCTTGATGAGAGGGCAATGGGGCTCGAAGGAAGCCAGCTGTAGTTGTCATCATCATCGATACTGCCATGATTACAGTGTGGCTTGGTGGTCACAGAAGTGTAGTTGTACAGGACAACTCAAGGGGTTTGTCGTGATGCCAGTGTCTGCGCGTTGTTGACTCCAGTGACTCAGGAGAGGAAATAGAATAGTATTTAGCAAAGAGTAGTGTTGTGGTGGGCATACCTGTTTCCCTTGACACTGTTATAACTGTTATAACTGTTATAAGCGTTGTAACTGTTGTAACCAACGGCATCAGCTACCTGGGCATAGTGTGCCTGTCGCCGTTGCCCAGTTTGTCAGTCGTATGATATCTGAGCCAAAGCACATTGATTAGACATTGATTGCTCTCGGCACCTTGGCTTACGCGTGATGAACTTCATCCCATCCATTTGTGTGGGTGTGTAGCTGTGTTATGGAGCTAGCGGCAGTAGTAGTTGTAGTAGTGTAGGTTGTTTGAACAGCCAGTTTGACAGTAGCGAGACTTGCAACAAGTACTTTGACCTTCTGGCATCAAGTATGCTAGTAGCAGCTTGTGCTGTTGTACTGTTGTTACTATTACTAGGGTTGAAAGCCCTTTGGTTTGTGCTGAATGAGCCGCAGTTATTCTGCTCTGACAACCTGTGTTGCAGTAAAGAGTGACTGCAAGGGCTTTGTTTTCAATGCTGTTGTGAATCTCTACAGAACTTCGGAGGTTCGTGTTGGGATTGTTGTTGCACTCGTACTCTAAGACTAGTAGTCACTGAAGTCCACTCTGCAGTGGCGGCCATGTGCATGCTCCTGAGGTAGCTGAGCATCGGCACACCGGATGTTTCAAAGACGTTTTATGATGATGTGTAACTTGTCTGGCAACTACAGGTTCCGTGTGCTACAGGTGTCTGGCGCCACAACTGGTTCACTCAGCTGGCAGCACCTTGAATTACCACGATGTCAAAGCCAGCCATCATAACTGCACTGGCTCCAACAGCATATATATGTTGACAAGATGGTATAGACTGAGATTTGTTAAATGATCAAAGATAAACACGAATAAACGGTGTACTTACCACCATAGTGGCTAGTAGTAGTTGAGACACCCACTCCGGCCACGAGGCCCTTGGGAATCGAGTTTTGAAAGTTACATGAGTAACTTTAGTCCGTTTCATACAATAATGGCTAAGTTTTTCATAGTGGTACATAAACTTTATAGTGACTGCTGGACTTGCCTGTTGCACTGTGGACAAGTAGTGGGCTCTGCATACGCTCAGGCAAGGTGCTTTGTCATATGTTTGCTTTTACCATCCCTAGCAACGTTTAGTGACTCTGAAAGTGTTGTATATATACAGAGCATGGGCACGTGTTTCAGTGCTTCTTCTTATGCTGTGCTTTGCCAGACCCACCCCGCTGCTTTCCAGCAGCAGCAGCAGCACCTTGCTGCTTGAGAAACCCTGTTTGTTCCAGCAGCTGCCTAGCAGTGTTATTTATCAATCCGAACCTAGCTGGACCTAACAGGATGCCCCCAAACCACCGAGATACGACGACAACTACGTTTGTTACATCTGCAACTTGTAACAAATGTAACAACCGCCCGCCTGCCGCTGCCTCGCCATCATCATCAAAATCCTGATAGAAAACACTGGGTTTGTCACTGGCTGCTATTCGGTATGCCATGATGTTATGTGTGGCGTTACGGATCTTGTTACTTTCTAGAAGGATGGCAACCACTGCTTTGACTTGGTCAACAGATGTCACCGGGGCAACATGTGCCTGCAACACAGAAGCAGCAGCGATGGCATGCAGCACTACATGAGTACGGCTGTCACCGACATCGTGTGCAGTGTCACGGTTTTTCTGAAGCTGATGACATGACAATCCGTACGACACGCCTGCTGCTTATGATATCATTCTGGCCTGTTGTCTGTGCTCCAGATGCCTCTTGTCTGTCTCACGTTCATACATGATTGAGTGCATCATCTGCTACGTTTCCGTCCATCACACAACTTCTGCACGTCAATGATTGCTCGAGTGACGCTTCAGGTCCTCTCACATGATACTTGCGCATTTGGTAGTGTACCTGAAATGTTGACTTCCTTTCAGTGAATGGTTGTCCAGAAATAATCAGAGATCTCATCTGACTGATCACAGCCAGATCAGTGTCATCAGAGAGATGACGATCAGTCACCTACATGATGCACACAACAGCAGCAACAGCAGCAGCAGCAGCAGGGGGTGAGAGAATATGCGGTTGGAGTGTAGCAGAATCAAATATATGCTGTGAGGTTGCAGGTGGGCATAGATGAGTGTAGCTGCTGCTGTTGTGATTTGTTCGCCCATGCAACAAGAACGGGACGCAACATGACAGAAACAGACCTGCTACTGCTGCCACCAATTGATGTCAAGAATCTAAGTGCTCTCTAATTATCAGTCTCTGGAATCAGGAATGCACTCTCAACAATGGAAAGCAGTCCAGAGATATATTGGGAAATAAATGTCATGCAACTATCCGTATCTTCATATTCAGCTGATCGTCACATTGCCTTACTCGGCCAGATGACTCAGGGAGATGTGCTAGTCCTTCATCCTCGCTGTCGTCATTGATTGCTGCTCCACTGCTGCCGCAACTGTGTTGACTGCTGCCAGGCAAACCTAAACCTTGGTCTAGGTCTGCTGTTAGTGCTGCTGCTGCTGCTACTGCTGCTGTATCTTGCCACTGCTGCATGTGTTCCCGCAGCAGCTCTATGCAGTTGAAGAGACAGACTTCGCCTGTGAAGAGAAAGTAAGTGGGGTTATGTATGTACGCTGCTGTTCATTCCCCCAGACTGCAGTAAACATGCATACATCACAACAGCTATAGTGTGTGTCTGTGAACTGTGCTGAATGTACGTATAAATCGTATGGTCTTGAGTTGAATTTGGGGCAAGGCTGGCTGTGCATGTATGTCTGCAAGCTTTTAGGAATACGTCCTGCTGCCGCCCACATCAGGCTGTAGTCTTTACACAATGGGCATGTAGGGTTAGAAAAATGTTCTACAATTGCTTTGACTTCGTACCAGGCACGTACAACGACTCCATCTCCCTTACTGCGGACTCCAGCTGCTCAGTTTCTACATGTGGAGCCTCGATCTCCAAGACTGGCCCACTTGCTGAAGGATAGTCAACTGGTAATAAAGCACGCAGGATTATAACTGGCTTGTTGTCTCTGCTCGGTAGGTACACCTGCAACGTAATACACAAGACAATGAAGCATATGATACAGCTGCTTTTTGCGCACATTGCCTAGCAGAGAGGTGTCACTGGCAAACACCCCCGTGTACTGCTGACAAACTGCAGCAGCAAACAAGCAGTGTTGAACCAGACTCGCGCATGCGTAGACTGCACCTGTTAGGGCCAACATTAATCCCAGATGTCAGCAAGAAGCAACACTCGTAAGCCTCACCCGGCACATATTCTGCTCAAACTCGCAGTCCGTCCCGTAGATTGCCAGCAAAGTCTCCTGCTCCTCTGCTTGTTCGGCGGCATCGGCACTCATGATGCCACTAAACAATATTCCCAAACCAAAGGAGTATGTATTCTAGTGTATTCGTGGTGCTGAAGCCTCCATGCTGTCCAGGGGCAATCGCAATCACTACAGCGGTCAGACTTCTATCTACAATGACAGTGGACTCCGGAAGCGTACGTACGCACCAACATCAGTTGTGAGTTCCAGTATGCTGTTGAGTAATTGTAAAAACGGCAGTCATGCTGCTCCAAACACCGCCTGACCCTCAATGTTGTAACATCATTGTCATGTTTCAAATGGACTGGCATGTGGTATCCAGAAGTGCCATGCATAGCCAAAGATAGATGTAGTAAGTGAGCTACGCCTGTAGCCACAACCATGCACGCCACGAAATCCTTGCTATTGTCTGCTATCGCTGCAGAATAGCATGCGAATTCGCCAGCCATAATGGTACAAGAGGGGTTGTTACTTGATGAGATGAGCTAGCTATCGGTAGCAACAGCACACACTTCACCACATGAAACAGAAGCCTAAACCATCAGAAGAGAAATCAGACCCTACAACATGCCTCAGCTCATATTAGGCTGGCAGTCTTTACGAGCAGCATGGATGTGAAACTTGGCTCTTGCTGCAAACTGAAAGCACTGCTGGTTGATGACAATAAGCCATTGCTGCTTCCTAAGGCATGGATGTGCCGATCCAAGCCCCAGCGGAACATCTCTGACGCTCAACATGCACAGCTGCAGCAGCCACCAAGCACAACAGGTGGTGTCTACTCATTTCAACATCGCCTTGAAGCTGTGTAAGCCTCATCTGCTGCACTCCGTGTCAACAACACAAAACAAACAAGTAAACCCCTCCAGTCATATGGCCCTTGGGCATCTGACTCCAGAAGGATATGCAATGGAATGTCAACAGGCTGTCTGTGTCATCACGCAGGTGGTGGTGGTGGCGGTGGTGGCAACCCTCCTGCTGCTCCACCTGCTGCTGCTGATGGTACAGGTGGTATGAGTGGAGGCGGAGGTAATGTCTGTAATGAGAACAAATGACAAGCAACAGGATCTTACACACTGTACATAACTTTGTGTGCAGGTAATACGGGTGTTATTAGAGTGTGGTCTGGACAGATTTCGGCGTTCCTCTCAACTTACAGTGTGTTCCAGTATCCACAGTAGCGGCCCTAGTTGCATGATGCATCAACCTGCTGTGCATGTTTCATGTTGTGCTTTCTGTGTGCTTGCTATGTTTCTTATACCTAACAACTACTTTTGTTGATGATTGCAAAACAGGTTACAATCACCAGACTGAGGTGCACTTCGCCAATGCATAAAAAAGTGAACATGTAGCAAGCCAATATGAGGCAAGCACGTTCTGCACCATACAACAATTCCCGCAATTCATTCTTTTGCAATCTTGTCTCCATCACCAGTAGTCATACCTTACTCTTTGATGCAATAGCTGAAGCACACACACACATGCATATCGTCACTGCAAGCAGTATCATTTAGTCATGCTGGTGAACTTCTGCTCTATGCAATAAGACCCAATACATGATTCACTTACAGGAGGAGCTCCAGGTGGTGGTGCTGCTGCTGCTGCTGCCAGTCCTGCTGGAGGTGGTGGAGGCCGTGGTGGCGGAACAGCAGCAGCAGTGGGGGGTACCATTGGTGGAGGAATAGGAGGAGGTACACCTGTGTGGGAGACAAACAGCCATATAACACACCAAATAACATATGTGAATGTAAACGCAACGTATAGCACAGCTTCAGGACATATTTGATAATCTCTGTAAGAAAGATGGAGGTACGCTCGAGAGCATTAGGAGAACCTGCAACCAAAAATAGAGAAACAGCTAGTGCTGGCAGAAAAAAGAAATGACACAAGGAGAATCACGTCCAGTAGCGGCAGCAGCAGCAGCTCTCACCTGGCATCAGTGGTGGTGGTGCTGCTCCTGGTATTACTGGTGGTGGTGGTGGCAGCAGTGGCGGGGCAGCCTGCTGCTCCTTGGGGGCCTTGAAGACAATCTGCATTGAGTAGGTGTTGGCATCAGGATCCCTGCACACACAGCAGCAGCAGCAGCAGTAGTGAGCAATGCAGCATGCATTAGCATTGCATTGTCATGCATTGCTGGTTACCAGCTTGCATTCTGGCGTAGCAGATTCATCCACAAGCTCAGATGACACACTGCAGCAATAACGCATGCTGCTACAATGCACTCCAGTTAGCAGCAGCAGCAGCAGCAGCATGATGCATCACCAATTTCCTCACCAATGCGAGTAGAAGAAGTCCTCCTGCTTCACCACTTCTGCATTTGGCACCTTGAATGCAATGACCTCATATGGTTCAGCAGCAAACAGCAGATACTGGTAGTTCTTGTCTGCTGTCTCAACCTTCTGCTCATATGCGCTCATGAACCTGTGACGCGGCCGAGTGCCTTCTTCTATCTCAGGATACTCAACCTACAAATGCAACATATACAACGCACACACACTTCATACATAGCGACCAATCAAGGGAAGACATGAGAGACCCGACAAACAGCAATAGACAACATGACTAGTGATTGATTTGGGCCATCCATATCATCGTAGTTGCGAAGCATTTGAAATCACCATGATGTAAAGTATGTATATGGCACCAAATGGGTGTGTTTCCAAAAGACAAAAGATAGGACATCTGGGGAGTATCTCAGATGCCCGCTTGGGTCCTGTTACCTGAAACAGCAGAGATCTCTGTCTTGTTTCCTGGTCATATTGCTTTGTGACTCTGTATCCCGGCCGACCAATCTTCACTGACTTCTTGATCTGCACTCTTCTCTGAGGTGCAGGTGCTGCTGCTTTCTCAGCGGCCTCACGAGCTGCACGCTTGGCAAGATTCTGTTGGTGGCGCTTGCCCTGGAGGAGGAAGACAGCAAGCAGCCAAAACAGCAGTAGCAGGGATGTTGTTGAACAGAATGACCTTTGCTTGAAGAGAACACAGTATCTGATTGGCAGCATGATGACAGCGACCACCACCACCACCAGCATATCTTCAGTGGGCAAGCTGGTCAGCTCACATGCAGTGATATTGCAATTCTGCTGATGCCAACAGTACGGCGCTGCTGCTGCTGCTTACGCGATGGCACTGCTGCTGCTGTTACTGCTGCCATTTCGCTGACTTGCATTCGCCCCTGAAGTTGCCCTGATGAGATTTAGATAACATCCTCCCTTACCTGGGTATGTGCCAGGTAGTTGCCCTCATTGTTGTGAAGCGTCAAGCACAGACGACACTCAATCTGCAAAGAAGCGCAGACAACAAGCCATGATCAATTGGCATTTGGCCGAAGACATTAGTGTGCCCTGCTGTTTATTGCCTGCTGAGATGTGGGTATGGTCAGGATGCTGTACAAGCTTGTCAGATAGATGCGTGTGTGTTGTGAGCCACTTGGGTTCTGCTGCAGTTTACACTTTCCTAGATATAGACGACAGCTATCACGGTTGCATGAACCAACTGGGAAGTGTTGTAGGCACCCATAAAACCTCAACCTGCTGTTGCTGCTCTCTGTGCTACTATGGCTGACTGCAAGATGGTATCAGTGTGCTGCAGGTGTGCAGATTACCATCCCTTGTTCCCCACTCCCTGTAGACTGGAGGCTGTGGCGACAGCAGTTGTTGCCACGGACCCCAGTCGACAGGGTGCGGCGAACGAGGGATGGTGATTAACATCCCTCCAGCACACTGATACCATGTTGCAAGCTGCTGCTGTTGAATGACCTCCAGCAACTGTAGGAGGTACAACTGCTGCAACAGCATGACAGGTTACTAATAGTAGTACTGCAGGCCATAAAGAGAGGGCCTTTTACAGTGCTGCAACAAGGCATGTGAGGAATGGTGATGTCAGCACTGCAGTCGCAGCATCATGCACATGACCAGATGGCACTGCTGTTACTGCTGTACCTGGCCAAGATGGTTTCGCATATAATACGGATCCTTTGCCAAGTCAATCGTCTCCAGCGCCAAACGACGAAGGCGTTCTCGCCTGTCGATGCCCTGCGGTGAGAAGACAGGTGTGCATGTTGTGCTGGATGCAGTTGCTAGCATCTGAATGTTTAGCAACAAGAACAGCACAGCTGCTGGCTTCTCAGCAGCTCACAGAGGCATCGCAATGCTGCGGAAAGCAGACAGAAGTATTAGAAAAACATGATCAGACGTCCAGGATGAACAACCCACCTCTTGCTGGGCGCTAGCCACGCCACCAGAGCCTGGCTTGGCGCCATGCTCTCTTGCACTAAGGAAGCTCATGGCTGCGCGTCAGCACCGCCCTAAGGCGGATGCAACAAGTATTAGAAGTTCAAAAGCTGTTCCTTTGCTTTGTTGCCTTCTCACAAGCCTATTCTCAGCAAACTCAGAGACAGGCAGCAGTGCTCCTTTGGGTCCCTACGCAGAGTCAGTGGTCTCCTGATAAGCAACTAATGTTAATATTGCAATTTACATTGAAAGGTGTGTGATGGATTGAAGTTGATCAAGACAACAGCAGCTCAGGTTGTCATGTCAGCATCTTGATTTGAGCCCTGCGGCCTTGCAGCTTTCGACCCTGCTGCCAGTGGTACGGCAAACCGGAGGGTTACCGCTACGACTTCATTTTGCGGTGGACATATTGAAGGCTTCAGAACTTATACTCTCGTTGTCGATGCTAGCTGTGCTGTGGATCAAGTTGCCGCGGCATACGGGGGCCTCTGCAAACAGTTCCCATGTGTTCTTGATGCAGTGGAAACATATGACATGAAGAAATTACAGTAATCAAACCACGCAACGTGCCTCAGTGCATGCTTCACGCCTAGATCCAGCTAGTGTTCCACTGCACATCTGTCAATGTCAGAGCCTGCTCTGTGGATCTTACATTGAACGCACTGCGACCTATACTTGTCACATTGAAATCTCATCAGGATTGCTGTCTTATCAAGCAGGAGCTTGCTGATCTAGCCTTCATCGTCGTGCAAGCAACAAGCTGCAGCTTGCTGGTCAGTTTTAAGAGACCAGCCCATACCCAGCTCTACACCTCCTTGACAGCGCATTATGTAGAAAAGCAGACAGACAACAGCTAAGCAACACAGCCTACGCTGGAAGTCAAATGCAGAGCAAAAAGAGCCATGTCATGCAGGACTACAATGCTCCACAATTCAAGGTGTGCCTTTAGTTGCTGTTGGCACTTGACATATGCCAAAGTGATACAAGCCACAATCATTCTCCAAGTAAGAGCACTACTGCTGTTCCTTGTCAACAGTTGTCACACTGCTGCTTCCCAGCAAGAATGCAACACAGTCATCAGCAACTGTTCCCCAACCACCACTGCAGCCACCCGCTGCTGCATCAGATTGGCCGCCAGCACACACTTCGCTTTCACGCATGTTGGATGCTCTTCGCCTTTGCTGCATATCATCACTGCATGTCCAGCCGTCCTGCCAACCAAAGATGCTGTGAAATTGGGCAAGTTGTGGGCCCCATTGCAGAGCACATAGCAGTAACACTCCCCCCCCCCGACACACACACAATACCACATTTCCTGCAGCAAATCCAATGAGCCTTGGGCCAAATCATCAGCCAGACTGCAGTGCCATGTGCAGTCACTGTATGAAGCAAGTGCACCATGTTCAGCATGTTCAGCAATATTGCCATGATCAGACTATGAGATAACATTCCTGGGACTCACCTGGGTTGTGATCAGCTTCCATTATCTGCCAGTTGATATGCCAGGTCAGCGACCAGTTGATGCCACTCACTACAAGTACCAAGTTGTGGCTGTATTGGTTCATGCTGCTGGAACCTTTGTGCCCAGACGGTGTCGTGAAGTTCAAATCATCACATCAGCAACAGCACAAGCATGTCGAAACGAACAACACTCTGGGAGCCTTGTAAGGCAAGCCGTTTGGTTCCAAATATGACGACTTTCAAGACTCCACATGCGACCACCTTGGACCTCACAGACACCACCGCCCAACATCAACGGTGACTCGCTTTTGGACAATACACACCCAAGACAACACACACAATCAACCATGCTAGAATGGCAGCACTGTCATGATGCCTGTTGGATATGATACGACTACAAGAAATCTTCAGGTATGTCCAGACAGCTGCAATATGCAAACAGCAACTTCATCACATGCAAGCTATTAGCAACGCTAAGGCCGCAGGGTCAGCCTGTCCTGACAACCGCTCACCATTTAATGCAATTTATCATCCAGCCCCACCAGTCCGCCAGCCCAGCAGCTTCAAGTGTTGTCACCTTGGCAAGTTTTCAGTGAGGCTCCCTGGAAACTTCTTGGCCATCACCACCAGCAGCAACAGCAGCAGCAGGGCTGTTCACTGCAATGGCATCTTCTCCTGGCTTCTGTGCTTGTTGAGAACCAGCTTCGCTGCTAGCGGCAGTCACCATCAACAGTGTACTTCCTGCCTGCCACATGGCACACTGCTTGCAACTGCCAAAATGTGAGTCATAGCCCGTGTTCAATACCCTGTCAGCACAAGATTGAGAGCAAGTTGCCATTCGCAGCAATATGCATTCAACAACTACTAGACATTGTGTATGTTTCTCAAGTAGCCTACGACAAAACAGTCCTCCCTGGATGAGTTCCATTCAGTGATAGGTTATGGTCCTAAACATGCACCAGGTTAGTACTTGACAACATAAACTCTGTAGCACCAGTTGAAACATCCTGAACTGAGAATATTCATTTGAAACCCTGCAACAAAGAGTGCCCGTTTACCCTGGTAATCTGCTCACCGATGGCTACTCAGTTATGCTAAGTATGCTTGTGACAATACTGCTTGTAGGCCACAAGCCGACAGTCTTGTCACAATCTTACTTAGCATAACAAGAAGCAACACAATGTTCACTGACCTGCTATATCCTGGCAAAAGCAACCCAGTGTCATTCCAAACAGATAGTCTGTCAAGAAACCCGACTTAAGTGAACACCAAGCCAGGGAGGAATTGTTGCAAACCTGTACTACATGGCATGCAAACAGGGACTTGCTTCATTGTGATGGACAACCGTTAGCCCGGGGCCGTGACTCCGACATGCAATGCACCACTGTGACAGCTACATGACAAGTTTTCAAGATCCGGCCAACAAGTAACAGTGTCACAGGAACAAGACCCAGCATATTTGACAGTGAAGGTGCACACCTCAAGCCCTATCTGCTGTGACAGTTGCAAAGTGCAAGTCAGTGGTCTGAAAGCCACTACCTAGTCGCCATGCATTCACCCAAAACAAAAATTAATGATAAGACTGCCGTGCTCAATGCAGAGCTCTGCCACCTCGAGGTTGCACTGCAACTGTTGATTGACTTGAACAAATCAAATCAAAACACTCCAATCATGGTAGCGCCCTGGTGAGCAAGCAATGACATGCATTGATGCATCACTACAGTGTTACCTAAGAGGCAAGCTGCAACACACCACATGGATGCAGAAGCTTTTGGCCTGTCGCCGTGCGGCACATGTCTCAGATATAACAACTTGAGGTTTGTCAACTGGGTGGCACTGCAGGCATAACTCCGGATGATACAATACGTGACAACGACAACACAGAGCAAGTGCTTGGTACTGCTGTCTGACATCCCTCACTCACGCATATGCATATGGAGAGCAACAGAAGACAGGAAGACCTACTTTCTGAACAATGTCAAGCTGCTCCAGATCTTCCTTGAGGCAACCACTGAGCAAGGTCTGCCAGCAGCTGTGTTGGTCGTACATGTTGGAACTTGTGTAGGAAAGATGTCAAACTTCAACATCCCAACAGCCTGATACCAAAGCATGTGCATCAGTGGGGCCTGAACATTGATGGGTCGACACAATGCTTGTACAAGACTCTGGATGCCTGGGCAGATACAAACTTTACTACTCAATGTGTGGCACTCTTGAGACAAAGGATGTGTCCTAGAATGCAGCAAGGAGGCAACTGGCAACTCTTACAGCAATGTGCATGTTGTCCTGCCTACATGCAGCAACAGCTGCTGCAGCATGCATGCAATGTACAATTGTGGCTGCTGCTGTAAGATCAACAAATTTTTTGGATATCGACACAACTTTGCAGAAGCCAGATCTTACTCAAGAACCATTGGAGGCAGACTACCAACGACAGAGGCGATATCATGGCTCATGCTGACAGATATAGAAACACTCTGTGGCACCATGACCCTATATATGTTCTGAAACACCATCAGCGTCGTGCCTATGCCTCAAATCTACACTTTCCTGCAAATTCACAACGCACTGTGAAATGTGAAGCGATAACCGCTTGCGGTTTGATGCCACAACCATGATGTCCTGTACACAAGCAAGTTGACAAACCATGTTTAAACAGCTGTACTAGCAACTGTAATGACGCATGTACAACAGTGCAGATTGTATGTATGTCAGCAGCCACACTATGAGCAACAAGTCCTGAAAACAACAGAGATGCCTTGACCTTTTTGACAAATTGCAATGTGTCTGCATGGTCCCTTGGCCTCGAGCAGGTGTGTGCTTTAAAA
>LWCB01000196.1:0-13735 GCA_001630525.1 Coelastrella sp. M60 | reverse complement strand
TGAGTCAAACACACATTGAATTCGTCAAAAACATAGCGCTTTTGAACGACGTTGGATCCGCACGTCTTCACGAGCAGTGCTTGATAAGGCATCGCAGCACAAACAACAAAACTTTCCGAGAACACAGCATCATCCCCTTAAGAGCTCATATACCAATAAAAGCAATGCAAGGTGCGCATGACCGCTAGTTGGCGATGGCTGTCTTGGGCTACGCAGATTTCTCAAACTCCCCTTAAAAATCTGTGTAGATCTTTTGTCGTGGCCAGCAGCGGTCATTGGTGCTTTGGTCCTTATTGTAGACTATCTTTTACTCCTCTTTAAGATGCATATGATCGTTAGCACGCAGCGTGAAATCCAGCATCAGCACTGGAGATAAGAGTCCCCCTATATGGCAGTGAGTCTTGCGTGACAATAGTGATATAGTATCAATTTGTAGTTCAACTCTTTGTCGCTTGCAGGCATGCCTTGCATACCCTCGAGTACTGAGGGGGTGATTCCTCGTACTTACGGGTATATGTGCTCTGACTGTGAGACATGGCGCGATCAGGTGCGAACCACGGCATTCGTTCTCGTGGTTGGACTTGTGGATCAGTATAATGTGCTGGCGCATCAAATACAAGGTTTCTCTCATGCAATTGTACAGATGTGGGAGGGTGCCTGCTCTATAGCGTCCTCAATCAACAGCATGTTTCTGTCTACAATAGATAATTGCAACGATTTCATGAAAACAAAACATACAGCAACTCTGCCTTGCAGGATTACAAGCAGACACGACTGAACAACCCGCCATACGGGTCCGCAAATTTGGTCACCAATGTCGCTGGCATCACAGCCTCGCAACGGGCTAACGTTATAGATGGCATGATTTCAGCTGCATGCAGCCTGGCCTTAAGCAACGATGCTCTCTTCCTGGGAGTTGCTTGCCTTGACAGCTATCTAGCAGCCGTTCCGTTAACGCTCGACCTGCTGCAGCCTGTCAGTATTGCTTGCTTGTGGGCAGCTTCAAAGTATGACTGTGCTGTAGCTCCACGTGCTGCTGTTGTGGCGAGCCTCATCACTCACTGTAATGGCAGCATGTCGAGCAGCAGTGCCTCAGCTGTCCAAACCCTCGTCATACTGGAAGCCAGTGTGCTGAAAACCCTCGACTACAGGCTAGCAAGCATGGCCACCACAAAGCAGTACAAACACATTATTCTGGAGCGTATGGGCACTTCTTCATCTTCAAAGCTAGTTGGGCATCATCAGATCCAGCAACTGTACAACATGATCTCGTACCTAACAGAGGTCAGTTTACTCGAGTATCAGCTTCTGCCCTACCCACCGAGTCAGTTGGCGGCTGCAGCATATACCCTGGCTCATGTGCTGCTGGGAGTGCCATTGGTGAGCAAATGGTTGCAAGCACCAGTGCCCTGTGCAGATGTCCAGCTAAATGCTTGCTTCCTGGCATTTGGTGGTCTTTGGGCATTGCTGTGTACTGTATCTATATCTTGAGTTGCAAGCGTATGGCACCTTATGATCAAGGTTCGAGTTGGGTGGGTACACCAAGTGTGTTGTGTTCTGTAGCTACTGTCATGCTTTTGCAAGCTGGACACAAGAAGCTTCTTGCTGCTGCCTGCTGAATATTCAGGATTGCGCACACCTGCCTGAAGTGACAGGCTATGAGTTCCCAGAGTTGCGCATATGTCTCCAGTATCTTTGTGCTCTACACACCACGTTGTGGCAAGCACTGGACAATGGCAAACCGTATGCAGTTTCAGTGAAGTACAGCTCATCTGCCGTCCACCACGTGGCATGTGTTGCTCCACTCATCGATGCCTCTGACATGAGGCTGGCCCTGTGCTCAACACAACAAGAGTCTGGTGAATGATGGCGAGTCCAAAAGTGTTTGCATTGCTGGGACCTAACAGATGTTTGGTGTCAGCAGCTGTAGCCTGCTTTGACACTTCAAAGCATGAGTCTTGACAGGTTTCAGTGGGGTCAAGAACACAACTGACACCTGACATGAACGTTTTTGAATGAACACTAAGCACTGGGAGTTGGGTCATGTGTACATGAGAAAGGACCAGATGATAGCAGCCACGTGTGCGCATGCAGAAGCCATGCTGGTAGCATGGAGATGGTGTGTGTGCAGGTCACACACTGCTAGCTGCGATGTCTACAGATGGTGATTAGAATCCAGGAGCTTACATCAGGACTCTCTGACAGCCGGTCTGAGAACTGTAGAGGCTGGGCATCAGTTTGTGATTGAAGGATTTATCAAGGTTTATGGCCTAGCATTTGTTGTGTTATAGTTGTACCGTGAATTTGCCTTAGTCTCCTCCACAATCACAATTGACGGTTTCAAGCTATTCCAGCAGGCACTGTACAACAGGATGACCAGTATCTGTGGGATGAGTTGCCTTACAGGTGACGCAAGCCACAAGGAGGCAGGTTGTCGCATCTTGAGATGTGCTGTACTGCTCCTGGTTATGTGATGTATGCTGCTGTGTCCGGCCGTACTGTCCAGTTGGTCAAGGGCATGGCACAGTGCTGCTGGTATTTGCTGGACGGTTCGTCTGGCCATGGTCTGCATCAAATAGTTTGTACACATATATACTTGTTTGAAAGGATACCAATCGGGAAAAATACATGCCAGTGCTGCAACAGAGCATTGTAGTCATTGAGTGAAGGCCTGATGTTTTACGTTAACAAGTTGTGTTATGTCTGGTGCATACCAGACTCCATGCACCGTGTTGTTTGGTTTCAGCTTAGTGTGTATCAAGATGTGTTTCCAGAAGATTGCCAGCTGCGGGTCGTGCCTGCATGGCGCTCTAATGCACTGAGATTCCTTCCTGCGTTGCATGGGGCAGATGTCAATGTCTTCTGCGTATGCAACAGTGGTTCCAGTAGCCTTTGTGACTGAACAGCAGCCTTTCTTGGAGTCTACAAGGCTGGAGATGTCCTCCCTCATTCCTGCCTTGACGTTGCTTGGCTTGCTGCTTACACTTGCTAATGTCATTTATGTTCATTCATCAGAATTATAGCACTGGCTTGTTCTTGGGTATGAAACAGCATGTAGGTCTGATTGATAACAGCGGCTCTGGTTTGTGTGCTAGACACGCCTTATGTTTCTCTAGTATTGCAGGCTGTGATGATGCTATCTGCTTCTCAGAACTGCAGGCATCAAGTAAATGATACAGCCATCACAGTTGTTGGTATAATCATTCATTGTGGTCTGATATGCAGCCGTAGATGTTGCGCCCTTATCAGGGTCATGGTGTTGTCTGTGTGTGATGCACTATATCAAGAATGATGTGCTAGTTCGGTGCTAGGACATATTCTTTGTTCTCACATAGGAGCATAGGGTTCTACACTATGATGTGGTGCGTCAAACCCATTTGGCACCACATGAGGCCTGTCTGCATGCGTTAGCAGGTGTGTGTACCTGTGCATGCCGACATCTCCAGATGCACTAGGCACCTCTATAAGCAGTTGCTGATCATGCAGGTGTATTGGTTTGCCAAGTACAGCTCAGAGGAAGGTCCCCCCTCTGCAGCATGCTGGACACATATCAACTTCATTCCAAGGTTTGGTGATCAGTATACCCCAGCGGTCCGATCGAATTGTATGTGATCACATGATGTGCAGTCTACCATCGTTTGTAGTCCGTTGGTTGAGCCTCTTGTTATCTGGTGGGTGCAGGTTGTTTGACCTGTCATTACCTAGAGACTGCGCAAGATTACGCATTATCATTGGCATGCAGATCAACGCATGTGCAATATTATTGCTGGTATGGCATGGAGTTGATGGCTTCTGACAATTCTTGGTCTGATGTCATGTGGTCTGGAATAACAGGGATTCTTTGACATATTACAGCATCCATAACATGGCTGAGTTCTTTGCTGTGTGGTTCTCTTTGAGCTGCTTGTTGCTGTTAGGCAACTGTGCTGCCAGCAATACTATGAGGATACCACACGGCTGTTGCCTTGAGGGCAGATGATGCACTGCTGTGTCCCGGGGTTGAAAATAACGTTTGTTCAAACAATCGATTGTTGATGTGGTGATTCTGGTGTGTTGCTAGTTGTATGAGGGCTGGACGTGTGAGATGCACCTGGCCTACTTACTTCTGTATTGACAACGATCACAGAAACCTCTGCAACTCTAGACACCAAGAACATCTGTTCGGTTGTTGCTCACAGCAAAACAGTATTGTCCCTCACTGGTATCGCTGTGTTTGATTGAGCCTATGAAGTTGCTGACCCGCACGAACACATGCAGTGAGTCTGGCGCCACCTTGTGCTGCTAAAGTCAGCGATCTGCCTGGGTTGCTCTGTTTGCCCTTGCATAGCGTCTGTGTGCTGTCATGCACATCATCCCTACATGGCATCAGTACAGTCGCATATGCAGCTTGCGATAACGCTAACTACATTGTGTGACATGACACACATCTGTGCACCCAAGTGAAGCATGGCTCTTGTCCTCTAGCCTACACCTTGGATTATGGAGTGCGCTGCCAAGGGCTGGAAATCTGAACACGCACATGGATACCAGTGTTGCTGGCTCGGTGAGAAGCATTGCAAAGTACAATATGTAGACCTCTAAATGGTTCCTGTTGTGTCCAGGATCATCAATCATGGGTATACTCACCTTGATTTTTGTTGCAACGAGAACGCACATTCACTGTGATGCATTCTTGACGGTCGTTTTGTAGCTGCACTTATGAAGGGCTGATGCCATTTGACCTATGACTTATGCCGGTGTTCTTGACATAATGGCCTGTTTGATAGCTGGCACCAAGTTCAGTGTTTGTACTTGCAAGTGTAATGTAAGGCTTTGTTATACTCATGCATGTCCCTTGGATCAAGCCAATGATAGGCAATGCCTGCCTAATCCCTCTTTTGCAGGCTGCAGTGAGCCAGCACCTTGCAGTGTAAATATGTTCATGACGGGGTATTGAGTCACTGTTACATAATACCGGTATGCATGTGTGCTGATAAGCATGCAAGGGCAGGGTCGAGACTTTTTGGATGTTTCTGCCCTTTAGCCTCTTTTTCAGGCAGTTTCTGTTACTACTATAATCCCGGCTGCGATGAATGATGGGGTCAGTGGTGTATTACATCATTGACTAGATTACCACTGCAGCATTGTGTGGCAAAGGCTGAGTGTCTGCTGTTGAGTTCTTGGGGGGTGCATGCATTTGAGTCTCAGCTTTGTGAAGTCAGCTGATGCAACAGCCTGCTTACCATTGCTCTTTAAAGCATGGTATCTAGCGCTTATGGCCAAGTCTGGATCACATGTTCTCGATAGGCCAATCAACGGTTGCTGGACGGCAATCTGAACAGTGGTCAATGTATCCTTCTACAGCTACCTATGGTTATAACATTGTCAACTGTGGTTTATGGGGGGGGACCTGACATTGCATTAGCACCTGGCAGTTATACCTGCTTTGATTGATCAGATAGCACTTTGCTGCAGTACTGTTCAGCAGCTTTTGATCTGCCATTTGCTTTGCCAACAAATTGATATGCAGTTTCAATTGACTCTCGTCCTCATGATTCTGTCTTATGCTACAGTATGCAGAATCTGAGTGCTGGAGCCGCTTGGTGGCGCAGTATGTGTTGAGCAAGGGTAGCACCACTAACAAGAGTTACTGTTGATATGTGTTGTCATTGCGACAGAGGAGCAGATGCATTGACTAGGGGTGGCATGTCCTGTGATAGGTGCTAGTTCTGCAAGGCTGAACTTCTTGACATCAGCTGATGTTTGTACAACTTGCTCAAGGCCCACATATCCAGTACCGTACTGAGTGCTTGACTGCAGTGACGTGAAAAGTCATCAGCTCATGGCTACGCTGGTCAAAAGCAGCAACTGGTCAGCACCAATGACATGTGTGGTCGCTGGCTGAAACTTGTAGCTGCTATAATGCAGAGTACTCTTTGTTTGGTTGTGTGCATGCTTACTGTCGTGCAACATGCATGCTGGTTCTGTTGCGTACACCATTCTCAGAGCTGCAACTTCTAACAGGGCTGCAAACTTTCTTTGCAGCAAAGACAGGATTTACTGTTGCAGGAATATCTGCAAAACTACAAATGGCTGCCTGCAGCATCCACCTGCTTCACGCTTACTAGGGTTTGTGATCGCATATGCTGCTGTTGTGCTGGTGCTGGCGCTGCTTTGTAAAGTCTCTTATCCAATTGGCAGCTGCTGCTGTTTGGTGTATAAGCTGATTAAAAATCAACAAAGAATATGCCAGCATCATTCACACACAGACCTCCATTGGTTTCACACCACAATCCGACTGTTATATCATTGGTACTGCTGTTGCAGCAGCAGCTGTAGCGGCTATGAGAGAGCTGTAGCAGCTGCTGTGTTGGCAATCATTGACCCAGCACAACCTCCTTCTCCTGCTGCTGCTGCTGCTGCTGCTGCTGCATTACCAGCTCCTTCTGCGCTGCTGCTCTGAGATATGGCTGTGCTGCTGGGCCAGTGCTGCTTCCTGTGCTGCCCCTGCTGTTGACCAGCTAACAACACTGCTGCCACAGCTGATTGCTGGTGATCCGAGCAGTGGCGGGCCGCCACTGCTACTGCTGCTGGATTGACTGCTGTCATCACGGCCCTCACTGCTGCTGCTGCTGCTGCCAGGGCCCTGCCACTTCATCTTCCGGAGCTGCTCACTTTCCATCAACAAGTCTGCAATCAGAAAGTCTGCTTTCAGAAAAGCTTCCAATGCTTCTGATCGCACACCATGAACCTACTAAGATCATAAACTGCACCAAAAAGAACAAGGTACCAACCAACATGTTTTAAATCCAATCTTAGCATCTTCCTGCAAGCATGAAAAATAAAAATAGACATGTGGTGCTGGTTGCTATGACTGAAAGCAATGCAGCACATTTTGGAGGATTTGCCACTGTGGACTCATCTGCATAAGACTATTGCAGCCAGCATGTTGCTAGATGACTAACCTCTCAATAAAGGCCGCTGCTTCATACTTTGCTGGTGTTGTGGCTGCTGCCGCCGCCGCCGCCGCTGCTTGAACTGCTTCACATCATCTAAACTCCTTCTGTGCTCAACCCAGTAGCTATCCATCACACCTGTGCTGATGCTACTCGAGCTGTCATTTTTGGTGTTATTTCTGATGTCATAACACGTGTTGTCATCTGTCTGTGGAAGTATCTCGTACCAAACATGTGGCTGTTGCGTAATTCTGTTGAACCGCTGCTGTTGGCGCTGTTGCTGTTTCCAAAGCTTGTGTGCTCGTCGTCGAGCAGGTCGGTCTGCAGTGACAGCAGGTAGGAAAGACACTCTGCGGACTGTCGTCTTACATCGCTGCCGATACCGTTTCAATGATAGCCTACGCGGGGTTCTACAACTGACTGAAAACACAAGAAGTGCGAAATGAAAGCTTAGAAAATGAATGAATCATAGTAGTGGTCCAGACAGCAAGCAGTGCCCCAAATGGTGTTCAACATGGCAGAACAATCTGGCATATACAATGCAACAATATGTTGCTGTAGTTTACTCTAACTCCACTTATGGCATATATCACTGCACCTAAACAGGCGTGTATGCATCCAACTGCTTTGCTCTTGTTCTACTTACTGTTGGCCCCTGAGACTGCAAAAACGCGGACACTATGCTGCCGCTGAGCGTGATACTGCATGCTTGTGGACTGTCTACCAAATGCTGAACTGCACTGCCGAAAAGGGAATGACATGCGCTGCCAACTGTGCCAGTACGTGTACTACAGTAAGTCGGTTCTTTTCTCTTATGAGTAGCTGCAGAGCATCATATGGGCAAACAGGCGGCCGTTATACAAACAATTGGGAGTCAACTAATCATATATGGTCGAGCGTGGCTTAAAGCAGTGCCAAGCGGCGTCGCTCCTTACCGGGACATATAGTGCGTACTGGTGCGCTGCATCAATGCTTACTGGCGTGATCAAAGGATATAAAAGGCATCATTTGCCAACATTTGATGATTTGAATCAACATAAACTGCCATGAGGACTTCACTACGCAGCATGCGAATGTTTGAGGTTTGCAAGTGCTCTGTTGTTACGCTGGTGTCCGCACTTGCCCAAACCCGTGAGCAAAAAGAACCGAATCATCATCCAAAACGTTCTGTGTTCTTGATTGTGGCATAGCCACCTGAAGAGCAATCTGATCTTCTGTCATCGCGCTTGGCACTCCCTCACGCCTTCGTCTCAGGCATAACGTGAAAGAATCTACGTACTGGAAACGTTACTGCATAACACAGCAATTGCAATCTTCGTGGTCGTTTGTTTGGGCAACACCAGACTGCAACCACAGCTTGAGCGCCAAGTGGCAGTGCTTTGCGGTGGCCCCACCTTTAACAATAGGCCTTGTATCTTTACTTAAGCCGCTGCCATATATTTGATAAAGCGTTTGTCGGCCTGATAATGTAGTTGAACGTTGCTGGAGGAGGCAACGGTGAAAAAGTCACTGTGCATCTGGCACAACCAACCAAGACTGTCACTCGTCAAGTAGCATAAGCGCACGATGTTGCTGCGCAAGAGCTTTCACGTGAATAATAGCCACCTTTGGAGCGTTGATGCGGCCAAAACCTCTACACACCGCCCAGCATGCACTAGCAGATGCAGTAGGGCTGAAAGCAGGTGCAAGCAAACAGCAGCAACAAGCGTAGGCCGTCAACCAGTGTCACATGTAACGGTTAGAAGCAGCAGCAATGATAGCAGCAGCTTCACAGACAACAGCAGCAGCAGCGGCAGCAGCAGCTCACAAGTTTCTGTAGCAGTGTCCAACCCCCCTGCAGCACCAGCAGCAGGCGGTAAAGATGCTATCCTTGCACGGATTGCACAAGCTAAGGCCTATAAGCAAAGCAGTGATTCTGCTACATCAAGCAGTACTACTGCTAGCAGCAGCAGCGGCGGCGGCAGCAGCGGCGATGCATTGTCAGCAGAGCAGCAAGAAACCCTTCGGCAGCAGTACCTAGAGCAACTCCGGCAGCAGCAGCAGCAACTGGCAGCGCAGAGCAGCAGCTACAGCAGCTACATCCAAACAGCACAATCAGAAAACCGCACCGATCAGGATTCGAACCCGAGACCTGGTGATTCTGATAGACTGGAAGGACAAGATGCTGGTAGTAGTAGTACCATACGGACTCCGGCACGGAACGACTTTTACACAAATAACGTTCCGTCAGTAACAGATCTGGTGCAATCTGCTCCTAAACGAGCAGGTGAGGCAGCATGTATGTTGTTCTGTGGCACGACAGAAGGGGCTGATCATAGGATAATTGCCAACCTGGCACTTGGTAATTAGGTTGGCGTGCGACCTACCTATTGATCAAGAATCAGAAAAATTCCTAGTGGACATCAAACACTTGATACAAATAGATTTCGTAGAGTTATTCTGTGGATGTTGATGGTTTGTTGGTTGTCCGAACATGTGACAAGATCAGTGTGTTGAGCAGGGATCTCTGCATATTCCGCTGGGTGGGGCTTGCTGATCAAGACCACTGCTGCTGCTGCTGCTGCTGCTGCCACCTCCGGCGCTGCTGCTGCTGCTGCTATAGGCACTGGGAGCGCTGATGAAGCAGCAGACTTCTTGAAGGGAGTTCTGGAGTCGACATCCGGTAAATAACAAATACTCACACCACAAGAATATAATGTCACACGATTATCAATTGTATATGTATGCTATTTAATCATTTTCGTTACATTGAGGAACATTACCATCCAGCTACACAGCAGCTAGAATGTGTGTGTGAGCACCTGACTGCGTTTGGAGAATATACTGCTGCCCCTGCTGCTGCTGCTGCTGCTGCTGCTGCTGCTGCTGCTGCTGCTGCTGCTCCAGATCCCCGTCTAGCCACCATGAGGGCCGAAGAAGTCACACTTGCCAAGGAAGCAGCAGCAAAACAACGAGGAGCAGAGATCATCACTGCATTCCCAGAGGACTTTGGTGCTGATGCTGCTGCTGCTGCACCCCCTGCTGCTGCTGGCAGCAGCAGCGGCAGCAGCACTCAAGATGCTGGACAGACAGCAGATGAGAAGTGAGTGGGACTTTGTGCATTTTGCACTGTGTAGATTCTACAACAAGGAAATGGCGTACCTGCCAATGAATGTTTCTTAAATTCTGTTAGAAGAGAAAAGCAGGTCAGATGTCTCGATTGCAACGGCTGCTGCCACCGCTGCTGCTGCTGCTGCTGCTGCTGCTGGATATTCTGTGACAGGTACAAACCCAAAGTAACAACCTGGGGTGTCTTCCCGCGTCCGTCAAATATCTCAGAGGCCTATGGTGGTGGAAGAAATATCAGACCGGGGCAAAATTTGGAAACACCGGAACAGAAAGCAAAGAGAGAGGTAGGGTACAATTTTCACCATGTACTTGGCAATGCACTTTAATAGAATAAATGAACCTTTAAATTTGTATTTATACCAGATAGCATGAATGTGTATTCCTATGTCAATTATCTGTGTTTGCTTCTGTAGTACTGTGCAGCCTATGCTGCTGCCACCAACACCACTGTTGCTGCTGCTGCTGCCGCTGCTGCCAGGCTGAGTACGCTGCTGCTCTTCAGATGTACAAGAAGGCAACATTCACTGACAGCCTGTCAGAAGAGGAACTGGCAGCAGCACAGAACAGATTCAACAGCGGAATGCAGCTGTTCAAACGTGGAGATATTCAGGGTGCATTGGTGGTATTCGATGAAGTGAGTATAAAAAATATCACAAATAATTTCTTTTGTTTTGTGTATGTGTGTAATGGCATATTCACATGCAATGCATCTGCTTGTATACCAATTTCACCTCATCATGAAATTCATGTGTACACTCAAATTGTATTAGATTGTTGCTAAATAATGTATGTGTGTGCGATTCTCTGTACAGGTTCGTGACAAAGTCCCTCTCAAAAGCAAGCTCGGTGGATTGTCAACACTTCAAGCAGCGGTCTGTTATGACACTTTGGGACAAGGGAAGAAGGCAGAGGCACTGTATAAACGGTTTGTGTATAAGTAAAATAACCACACGGCCTACTAGTAATATTCAGATCTTCAAAATTTGCTTGATGATATGTTTTGTCCTAAATAGAAACCTCTCTACTTAAAGTGCCAAAGAAATAGACATGGCAGCTTTGCTATGGCAAGTATATTCATATCTATGAATGTCAATAGTGCAAGAATGTTTGAAATAATGAGCAATTCTGCCCATGTCGATACAGTATGTCTCTCAGGTTTCGTGCATTTTGGATTTCACACAAGAAGTGTGTAAAAGTAAGTGCGATTTGATTTCTGCAGCATCCGTGGTCATCCCACGTCTGAAGTGAGCCGCAAAGCCAAGCAGTTGGTGTTTGGATTTCAAGCTATGAGCTTCTTGAAGACAGAGGGTCTCAGTTACGCAGTAAAGAAGGAAGATTACTTGAAATATTTCAGGTATTACATTATCTTTTGCTTTGCACAAATGTCTGTATCTATTCAAAGGATGATAAGAGCATGGCAGGTAAGCATAGTAGGGCTTCTTTTGTAAATGCTACAAACAGAGCTGCTTTGGAGAAAAATAACATGGGTCATTGCCATATCACTGCTGACTCCATTGCTGCTGCCGCTGTGTGCATTGTGTTATTTTCGTAGGCGCGGTGCAGATCGTAACCGTTACTACGTTGCAAGTGACGAAGAGAAGGCGGCTGATCAGGCGGAGGCGGCCAAAGCAGCAGTAGTAGCACTGGGAGTTGTTCTGGGACCAGTTGTGATTCTGGGTGCATTGGTGGCCGGGACCAAGCTGGGTTGATTCGGGGACCAGTGGCGGCCATCGGCAAAACCAAATTGGGTTGATTGTGTCTCAAAGCAAAGAAAGACTATTCTGCATCCAGTAATCTTCAGTCTTTGACGTGTGTATTGAACAAAAACAGTTTGCTTTGTAGAGTGTCTCATTGGCGAGAGCTTTCTTCACCACAGTTGAGTGGCCTAGCGCTTATAGTCATAATATGTGTCATGTATTATTGCACACACACACACATGTGTCACAGCGGTTGCTTGCAAGCGAGCAAGTGAGTGGAAGAACAAGAGAAGCTTCAAGCCATTTCAGTCAAGAAGAATACATGAGGGGGGAGCAGAGATCTGCAGCTAAGTGTTATAGATCGTTACTGTTTGAGTTTGCTGGACAATTGTAAGTAGAGAAGTGATGACGCACATGAATGCCAGGCACTGTTGTTTGCAGCAAGGCTGTTCCAGACTGTCAAAGCAATGGCACTGAGCGTTTGGTTGATAGGTACAGCAGTGTGTGGGTGTTTGTGGCCACAGAACACATCAATGTTGATGTTGAAGATTGATGATCGGATGTTTGAGGCGAGGTCCCGGTGTTTTTGGCCACAGAAGCGGATGCGACAGGTTTTTGCCATATTACTCCATGTCCTTGTTTATTGCCAATGAAAGTTTCGGCTGCTAGCATTGGTGGTAGCTACCGCCGGTTGGCTGTTACTGCAAGCCTTGTCGGCCCGAGTGCTGGTGTATATGCACGTGTCATGGTAACAAAGCGATTGGTTCATGAGTGTTACATCTTACCCCGGTAGTTTATATATGAGTGTTACATCTTACCCCGGTTGTTGCGCCCTGAAGATGATCACATGTCAAGAACTTGTCACATTGAATATGATGTGCATCTTACTGAGATTGCGAATGGCATTGGCAAACAGCTGTTTTGGAAGTTCAACACACTCTACTGATCGATTCAGGAGACCACCTCCCATGTAACAAGCTCATCATCATCATCTACCAATCACAACTTGAGCAACTGACGGATTCTCAATAAACATTCGAATTCTCGACAAACATGGCAATAAGCCCGCTGCACAAGCCAAAGGTCCCTCATTGCAACAAATCAAACAGCTCCACCACCAGGAGCAGCCAATGATAGGACCCAAATCCCCCCTTGACTATTGGCTGCAAGTAACATATCACTATCACCACGCCACGTCACCGCACTCACAAACGGACTCTTACTGCTGCTGCTGCCACCAGCTGCTGCCGCATTTTCAGATGCATTTGGTATCGCCAACTTATACTGCAAACTAGGTGTTGGTAATCCCTGATGATACACAAATACCTCATTGGTCTCTGATCCACAAGCAATATATTGACCGTGTGTGCTAAGCCCCACGAAATGCTTCATATTTGTATGACCCCTAAACGCTTGCGCACAATGCCACCCACCTTGCTGCTGCTGCTGCTGCTCACCGCTGCTGCCGCTGCCAGACGGCCACGGCCCACTACTAGCACCGCCCGACACCGGCGCTGCTGCTGCTGCTGCCGCTGTATCGCTGCTGCCCTTACCGGCTGCTGCTGCCCACAGCCGCAGCGTGGAATCTGTAGAGGCTGTTACTAACTGCTCAGCACCTGCCCATCTAACATATGAAACTGCTTTTCTGTGTCCCCGAAGCGTTGCCAAAGTTGCTCTTGGCATTCGCAAATCATAAATATGCACTTGATGACCAGCACTTCCTACTGCTAACAGGTGTGGCAGCAGCGGGTTGTATTCCAAGCTGCATACATTGACCTTGACTGGCAGGGTGGCTCTTGCAACAGGGGGTTCACGTAAACCCCAGATCTGCATGTCATATAACACAAATAACAAGATAACACACATGTCAGCATACATATATAACAGATGTTTGGTGAATATCCTTCTCGAAATAAAGGCCCTTCTACTGAAAGCTGCAAACTATCAGCATACCTTTTGCCCTCAATGATACATATACTGTCAACACTATGAGGC